>PVKP010011658.1:0-60692 GCA_004027715.1 Plecturocebus donacophilus | reverse complement strand
CACAATAATAGTGGGAGACTGTAACACTCCACTGTCAATATTAGACAGATCAACGAGATAGGAAATTAACAAGGTTATCCAGGACTTGAACTCAGATCTGGACCAGCAAACCTAATAGACATTTACAGAACTCTCCACCCCAAGTCCACAGAATACACATTCTTCTCAGCACCACATCACACCTACTTGAAAATTGACCACCTAATTGGAACTAAATCACTCCTCAACAAATGCAAAAGAACAGAAATCATAACAAATAGTCTCTCAGACCACAGTGCAATCAAATTAGAACTCAGGATTAAGAAACTAACTCAGAACTGCACAACTTCATGGAAACTGAACAACTGGCTCTTGAATGTTAATGGATAAACAAAGAAATGAAGACAGAAGTAAAGATATTCTTCGAAACCAACAAGAACGAAGACACAATGTACCAGAATCTCTGGGACACATTTAAAGCAGTGTATAGAGGAAAATTTATAGCCATAAATGCCCACATGAGAAGCTAGGAAAGATCTAAAATTGACACCTTATCATCAAAATTGAAAGAGCTAGAAGAACAAGATCAAAAAAATTCAAAAGCTAGCAGAAGACAAGAAATAACTAAGATCAGAGCAGAACTGAAGGAGACAGAGACCAAAAAATCAATAAATCCAGAAGCTGCTTTTTTGAAATGATCAACAAAATAGACCACTAGCCAGATTAATAAAAAAGAAAAGAGAGAAGAATCAAAGGGATGCAATAAGAAATGATAAAGGGGATATCAACACCAATTCCACTGAAATACAAACTACCATCGGAGATTACTACAAACAACTTTATGCACATAAACCAGTAAACCTGGAAGAAATGGATAAATTCTTGGACACTTGTACCCTCCTAAGCCTAAACCAGGAAGAAATCAAAACCCTGAATATGCCAATAACAAGGGCTGAAGTTGAGGAAGCAATTAATAGCCTACCAACCACAAAAAGCCCAGGTCCAGATGGCTTCACAGCTGAATTCTACCAGACATACAAAGAGGAGCTGGTACCACTCCTTCTGAAGCTATCCCAAACAATCCAAAAAGAAGGAATCCTTCCCAGATCATTTTATGAGACCAACATCATCCTGATACCAAAACCCGGCAGAGACTCAACAAGAAAAGAAAACTTCAAGCCAATATTCATGATGAACATAGATTCAAAAATCTTCAATCAATTACTGGCAAACTGATTGCAACAGCACATCAAAAAGCTTATCCATCACGATCAAGTAGGCTACATTCCAGGGATGCAAGGCTGGTTCAACATACGCAAGTCTATAAACATAATTCACCACATAAACAGAACGAAAGACAAAAACCACATGATTATCTCAATAGATGCAGAGAAGGTCTTTGACAAAATTCAGCAGCCTTTATGCTAAAAACTCTCAGTAAACGATGTATCAACGGAACGTATCTCAAAATAATAAAAGTTATTTACAGCAAACCCACAGCCAATATCATACTGAATGGGCAAAAACTGGAAGCATTCCCTTTGAAATCTGACACTAGCCAAGGATGCCCTCTCTCACCACTCCTATTCAGTATAATATTTGAAGTTCTAGCCGGAGCAATGAGGCAAGAAAAAGAAATAAAGGGTATTCAATTAGGAAAGGAGGAAGTCAAATTATCTCTATTTGCAGATGACATGATTGTATATTTAGAAGACCCTATTATCTCAGCCCAAAATCTCCTGAAACTGATAAGCAACTTCAGCAAAGTCTCAGGATACGAAATCAGTGTGCAAAAATCACAAGCATTCCTGGACACCAATAACAGACTTAAAGAGAGCCAAATCAAGAGCGAACTGCCATTCACAATTGCTACAAAGAGAATAAAATACCTAGGAATACGACTAACAAAGGATGTAAAGGACCTCTTCAAGGAGAACTACAAACCACTGCTCAATGAAATAAGAGAGGACACAGATGGAAAACATTCCATGCTCATGGTTAGGAAGAATAAATATTGTGAAAATGGCCATACTGCCCAAAGTAATTTATAGATTCAGTTCTATCCCCATCAAGCTACCTATAACCCTCTTCACAGAACTGGAAAAAGCTACCTATAACCCTCTTCACAGAACTGGAAAAAAACTTCATGTGGAACCAAAAGAGATCCCATATAGCCAAGTCAATTCTAAGCAAAAAGAACAAAGCTGGAGGCATCATGCTGCCTGACTTCAAACTATACTACAAGGCTACAGTAATCA
Organism: Plecturocebus donacophilus; assembly: GCA_004027715.1. Taxonomy (NCBI): domain Eukaryota; kingdom Metazoa; phylum Chordata; class Mammalia; order Primates; family Pitheciidae; genus Plecturocebus; species Plecturocebus donacophilus. The sequence goes on along the minus strand of PVKP010011658.1, from coordinate 58,455 downwards.
AAACAGCATGGTACTGTTACCAAAACAGAGATATAGACCAATGGAACAGAACAGAGACCTCAGAGGCAACGCCAGACATCCACAAACATCTGATTTTTGACAAACCTGACAAAAACAAGCAATGGGGAAAGGATTCCGTGTTTAATAAATGGTGTTGGGAAAACTGGCTAGCCATATGCAGAAGGTAGAAACTGGACCCCTTCCTGACACCTTACACTAAAATTAACTCCAGATGGATTAAAGACTTAAACATAAGACTTAACACCATAAAAACCCTAGAAGAAAACCTAGGCAAAACTATTCAGGACATAGGCATAGGCTAGTACTTCATGACTAAAACACCAAAAGCATTGGCAACAAAAGCCAAAATAGACAAATGGGATCTAATTAAACTCTAGAGCGTCTGTACAGCAAAAGAAACAATCATTAGAGTGAACCGGCAACCAATAGAATGGGGAAAAAAATTTTGTAATCTAACCATTTGACAAATGGCTAATATCCAGAATCTATAAAGAACTAAAACAGATTTACAAGAAAAAAAACCAAACCCATTCAAAAGTGGGTGAAGGACATGAACAGACACTTTTCAAAAGAAGACATATATGAGACCAACAAACATGAAAACATGCTCATCATCACTGGTCATTAGAGAAATGCAAATCAAGACCACATTGAGATACCATTTTCACGCCAGTTAGAATGGTGATCATTAAAAAATCTGGAGACAACAGATGCTGGAGAGGATGTGGAGAAATAGGAACACTTTTACACTGTTGGTGGGAGTGTAAATTAGTTGAACCATTGTGGAAGACAGTGTGGCGATTCCTCAAGGACCTAGAAATAGAAGTTCCATTTGACCCAGCAATCCCATTACTGGGTATATATCTAAATGATTATAAATCGTTCTGTTATAAAGACGCATGCACACGTATGTTCATTGCGGCACTGTTTACAATAGCAAAGATCTGGAACCAACCCAAATGCCCATCAATGATAGACTGGACAAAGAAAATGTGGCACATATACACCATGGAATACTATGCAACCATAAAAAATGATGAGTTTGTGTCCTTTGTAGGGACATGGATGAATCTGGAAACCATCATTCTCAGCAAACTGACACAAGAACAGAAAATCAAACATTGCATGTTCTCACTCATAGGCAGATATTGAACAATGAGAACACATGGACACAGAGAGGGGAGCATCACACACTGGAGTCTGTTGCAGGGGACTAGGGGAGGGACAGCTGGCGGTAGGGAATTGGGGAGGGATGACATGAGGATAAATGACAGATATAGGTGACAGGGGGATGGAGGCAGCAAACCACATTGCCATGTATGTACCTATGCAACAGTCATGCATGTTCTGCACATGCACCCCAGAACCTAAAGTGCAATAAAAGGTGAAAGTGCTTTGTAAATGATACAGCAATACATCATGTTTTTCATATGGGAGAGGAAAATGACAACCCTTATTTTAGTAAAAATGAAAATTACTGTCAGAGTTAAGAAATCTATATGCAAATATATGCATATGTATTTAAAGTTCTCCTAACTAGTCAATGGCCTTGTCAATCTCAGGGGCCTACTGTTGGGGATGACTGAACAGAACCTGTACACACATTCATTGAGTGCTAAAAACATTCACTTTCACTCGGCCCAGGAGCAGACTGGACAGCTCTAACTCTGCAGGGCAGGCTCATCAAGACCAAAATTAACAGTACATTTTGATGCTTTTTAAAAATCAACTGTGCTGTAGGGCTTCAAGCATTTTACAAAATAATTTATAAGATGAAGTAACCATTGGATACAGCAGCCTCTTCCATTTAATTTTAAGCATAGCAACAGATTGACTCCAGAAATATCATGCAGGAATCAGTAGCACAGATAGAGAGCTTTGCTAAAAGCCTGGCTGTGATATATATATGCTCATGAATACCTAATTAGTCCATGCAGTGCAATCAACCTGTAGGACTATAAAAGAACAGCAAGCCCCTTCAAATCGTAAATCATTACTTAAGTATCACACGTAACATTAAATACCTCAGGTCAGCAACAACCTTATAGTCAACAGGATACAAAGAAAACATCTATGTAGGACAGATCTGCTATTTCGGAACATCTCTTGTTTTCTTTTCCCCCTGATTGGATAATAAGCATGGCAGTGCCTCGGGCCTCTGGCACTGTCTTCTGTAGCCACAGCCCTCACTGCAACACTACCTATGCCCATTGGCCTGTGGAGTGTTTTTAAAACTACATATTTTGACCTATAAATGGGTTTTGATTTCCAGTTTCTTTAAATGATACAGAACTAAAATCATTACACATAATTAGGCTTATTGATTAGTGAAACCTTTGTATTATGTGTGTTTGTATTTATACACACACATGCACACATATCACACTTGTATGTATATGGCATGTCCTGCCAGGCCATGATGTCATGTAAGCACCTATGCTAGGTCATGGTGTTAAAATGTATTTCTTACCGTGGATTGTGGTAAAAACAAATAAAATAACTGATCTCTAGGTATCTCTGACTCCAATCTGAAATCATTGTTATTCTCTCCCCTTCTCAATGTGACTTGTCTTTTGTAAGTTCCTTTTGATCTTCCCGAATGGCAGCCCTGTGTCCACTTTACCCCCTTCCGTTCATCTTGTGCAGTGCTGCAAGAGGACTTTCTAAAGCATGAGACAATCATGTATTCTTTTGCTTGAATAGCTTCCTATTTTCTAAGAAAATAAACTATAAACTTAGCCGGAATTGTCCCTTTTATGTCCTTCAAGTACACACACATACCCTGTATCTCCTCTTATGCCCCAGTCACACTATTTGCCATTCTGTAAACAGTCCACCTTTACTCACACCTGTCTGCCTATCAGATTATACTTTCTTTGCCTACGGCACTATTGAACACACTTTCTTACATTTTTGAAGACCCATTTCATATGTTGCCTCTTCTTTGAAATAATTCCGGGCACCATGTCCCTGTTCTGTTCCAGATGTCTTCCTCTCACGAGGGCTGCAGGCAACTTGAAGCAGAAAGCAGGGACTTAATTTCCCTGTATATCCCCAGCACCTTGCCTGGTGCCTGGCACATAGAAAGTGCTCGCTAACGTTAGTTGACTCTTCCCCATAAAACTGGAGTTACAGCCATGTGTGTCTATTACTACAGAGTATCCCTTTTTTCTGAAGTAAAGAGAAAAGGGAGATGGCCTTTCTTTAACGAAATATAAAGGGGAAGAATCAGATGTTTAGACATGATGCCTGCAGCTCTGTGTGTTCATTGTCTTTATCTGAAGGAGAATAAACATTTATTATAGGTCTCTTGGGCTTCATGTTTCTTGCATTGTGTCAGAGTTAGACACATGTCTAATTTTGATGTTTTTCCCCAAATTTTTTACTACCTACAAGATATTTGAACACCAGTGCCATTCTCTGCAAAAAAAAAGCTAGTAACCCTCTCTTGTTTTATTTTGGAATTGCACATCTCATCACACAACTTTATTCTGATAACCCTTTATGATCTTGAGCACCTCTTCTCAACTTCAGACTAAATTTGACCTCAGCAAGCGGCCAGTCTGACAGTGCAGCTATTCCAGAGGCTGCATACTGTATCTTCAAGGCCACGGGCTACATTTGGGCATGAGCCTGGTGAGCACATAGCACAGATACACAGGAGGTCAGGCATTTTTTTCTGCACCCCTCCAGACCATCTCGCCACACTTTTGGCCCTCTACCCCAAAGTCTTTCCCTCTACCCCCAAGTCTTCATGCTGTCTTCATGTATACCTACCAGGATCCCTCAGCCATGTCCCAAAGTCCAAAATGATTGATTTTCCTCTTCTTCTTCTTTACCTCATTACAACTCTTAAGCCTTTAGTGACTGACGTTAAACCTGTTTCCAAGAGAAAAATTTCTGATAAGCAAATGCTTATAGATTGTTACCCCTTCTGGTATTTTCATGTGTTAAAAATATGTTTGATGCACTACAAATCTCCAGTGGTGGCACTCCAGGTGGTCAGGATAACTCGTGTCACTTGATGGGGCAGAGAAGCTGCAGATGCTTTTGGGGTGGAGTGGGGAGAATCACACCTTAGAGATTTATCTGTTGAAAAATACTTATCAGGTACCTTTTCTGTGCTTGGCACTGTGGTTATAGCAGTAGTCAAAATCTGAGGCAAAATTAGCTGGGGTGTGGTGGCTGTGTGCCCATGGTCTCAGCTACTCAGGAGGCCGAGGTGGGAGGATGATTTGAGCCCTGGAGGTTGAGACTGCAGTGAGCTATGATGGAGCCAGTGCACTCCAGCCTGGGTGAGAGTGAGACCCTGTCTCCCTCCCCCCCACCCCCCACCCCTCCTAAAAAAAAAGATCTGACGTGGGAGGATTCCAGCAACATGTACTAAACTGGTATAGATGGCATGCCTCCCCTCTAAAACTATACAGTGATGGATAAACTATCACCATCCTCATTGCTGCCCCATTGTTATAATTCCTGTGTATGAGAAAAAATTGGAAATCCTTTTGTGCCAGAGATAAATAGAAATCTAAACCAAAGCAGTAAGCATGAGCTGGTCCTCGGGGATTTCAGTTTTGATACAGGTCCGAGGAATTTGGTGCTAAGGTTCTCAGATTCACCCGAGGATGAGAGATTGTGGTCTTACATTCACATAAGGCTTGAGACCTGTAATCAAGCTGCTTACCTAAAGCCTGGAGTTTCAGATAACTATTCTTCCATGAAAAGGAGACTAGAAATCGCCAGACATAAGCAGTGAAGCAGCAAAGAAACAGGCTGGAAACAGGTTGGGGAAAATAAAGTCACCCATGAGAAATCAAAACCCCTGGTCTGTGCTATTTGTGGGTTTCAGGCCCAGATTTATTCTACCCAAGTGATTTGCGAATCCCTACCCAAGAAATAAACATAAAAACCAGGAGCATAGAAACCTTTAAGACTCTGGCAGAAGAAAGCACACTACTTTAGACACTTTCACAACCACAAGCTCATGAGATTCATGTAGGAAAATGAAACATTGCTCCAGTAAGATAGGCCCACATTCAGAAATTACAAACATATGTGGGAAACCAGGAAATCATCATGAGCAGAGAGCAAGCACATACAAGCAGAATTAGCACTCCTCCATTCGGCGACAACTATTAAAGTAGCTATGTTTAAAATGTTTACGGTAATAAAAAGAAGGAATTGGAACCTTAAAAAAGAGAGGACAATGTTAAATGATCATTTAGATTCATATAAGAACTAAAAAGAACTTCTAAAATGGAAAAACAATACCTGAAAATAAAACTCCAGGGATAGGTTAAAGAACAGAGCAGATTAAATACAGCTAAAGAGAATTAGAATTTGAAATGAAAGCTACTTAAGAAATTATCTTTTTGAGCTCTGAGACAAAAAGACATGAAAAATATCAAAGAGCAAGTAAAAGATGTGGAGGCCAGAATGAAGAGACTTTATAGCATATGCAGAAAGAGAATAGAGAAAATGAGAGAAAGTAATATTCAAAGAAAGAGTAGCTGGGATTTTTCAGGTTAAATAAGCAACTGTAGGGAGAATATAGACAAATTCACACTTAACAACTGAAGATCAAAGATGAAAATTCTTAGAAGTAGCCAGAGAGAGGAAGACATGGTACCTCTCCTCAGGGAGTTTGCGATCTAACAAGAAATACAAAGAAATAAGCAGTGAATGAAAACAGCATGGTCAGGTGTGTGGCAGTGAGAGGCCAGGGTGCTGAGGATGTGAACACAGGGTGGCTGTGGTGAGGACTCAGCTGGGGTTAGTAGCAGAGGGAGAATGAGAAGCAAGGAATGATACAGGGGGTAGCATGGCTCTTTCAGGGAATTGAAGCCCCTTTCTCTGATGACCCCTTCAGCCTATCTCAGAGCTGGCTTTGCCACCGTCAGGAGGTCTGTCTGTCCCTTCTCTGAGTAAAACTGCTATCAGGAATGTCTACTGAACATGTAGTTTAAAAAAAAAAATTCCAGATGACTTTATATATTGGAAGAGATGGTTTAAGAATAATGAGTGATAACCAGGTTTCTTTTCTCTGGATGGATTTGAGACTGAAGGGGTTTTGTGGTTTGTTTACATTTTAAAAAAAAAAAACTGGTCTACAATTTAGACACCTCTACAATCCTTTTAGTGGCTCTCAGCCATCCTAGTAGGGTAGGTTGGCCAAGGACTATCTTGCACGGCCTGAATCTTCAATTCCAAAACTATGAAAGATGCAGTTATATGGGTGGGTCTTCTCCTCTGAGTAGGCAGGAAAATACCAAAGGGGATCTGAGGACCTTCAACTAAGAGTAATGCTGAGAAGGTGACTGTCATTGCATTAATCATACTGGGCTCTTTGCATGACTGACCAAAGGCCTTTCTTGAAGCCACGTAAAAGCTAATATTAAGTCATGGTGCTGTAACATAATGAGAATCATTGTGGAAAGGCATTTTATCATGTAGCATCCTCTTATTCAAGTACAGTTTAATAAATGTATAAAACTTAACAGAATTATATAAAAAGATTAACAAATGGGCAAATGAAGCCAAAGAATCATGTATTTTATTATCCAGAATATCTCAGAGAAAAACATAGAGGGAAGTGCTTTCAGTTACCTGAATCATAAGTTGCCTGTTCCCTTTGTATTTTAAAGAGGCTTCCCAGTGGCTTATCCCTGATAGTTAAACCCACACTGTTATAACTGTTGTGCAGATTTCAGAGCTAGTTATGAATACAGAAGTCTCCATGCTCCTGCTTTCTGTAATACACATGTGGGCTGAGACATCTTTGAAGAATGATAAAGGGTCAGTGTCAAGCAGCATAAAGATGGGGAACTTCTGTAGCAAAGTACATGATAGAAGTAGCTGTGTTTCCTCCTAATGACAGTAAATTCAGACCATCGTTCACACTTCTTGCACTCTTGTCTTCTAAGGGATTTCTGCCCTGATGTGGTCCTTGGATTTTATAGTAGAGGGTTTGGCAGACTCATTGGGCTAAAAGTTGGAAACACTTGTGAGTTCCTAGACTCTATTTCTTACATACCAAGATACTTAATATGCTCTTTATATATTTTTTTGTCTCGAGTGTTCCTATCTGTAGAACAGTGCTGTGTTCCTGCCTCCCCCCTCACTCCTCACAGGAGAAATGGTGTGATGAATTAATAAGTAGTTAATGGGAAGCATATATGTAAGAATGGCATTTCCTCACTCTTCATTGGGTTAAAAATAGATAATCACATGAAATATCAGTCATTTAAATGTGGCACATAGAAAAGAAATATATTAATTATTGTGCATTGGAGGTATAATATGCCAGAAAAAAAAAAAGGAAATGCACAGATGACTTAACAGGAACTGGGTTGAATCCAAAAATAAACCATTTACTACAGCTAGATTATGTATGATATTTTACACATGCCCAGCACTTTGTTATGTTTCTTTCAAAGGCTACAGAAGAAAAAAAATGTAATTTAGCTCCTTGAGTTACTTATAAAGTCACTGAGTAAACAAACATGTGAAATCAAGAATAAGTGAAGACACCGTGTGATGAAATGTCTAAATGAATGGTGTGGACAGCAAGTGTTCTCAGAGGTCAAAGGAAGAGCAGTGCAGTGCATGGGGGAAGGTTTCCAGGGCAAGGGGTGGACCCATGCCAGGCCCTCGAGGGATTGTAGACTTGAGACGGGTTGACAAGGAAGGCATTCTGGGCACAACCTGAGGTAAGAGCAGGAGTCTTTTTGGCCTGGAGAAGGAGGCTGTATTAGTCCCATTTTCACACAGCTATAAAGTCCTGCTCAAGACTGGGCAATTTATGAAGGAAAGAGGCTTAATTGACTCACAGTTCTGCATGCTAGAGGAGAAGCAAGTACCTTCTTCACAAGGTGGCAGGAGAGCGAGCAAGCACATGTGAGGAAGTACCACACTTTAAAACTATCAGCTCTTGGCCAGGTAAAGGGAGGTGAATCACTTGAGGCCAGGAGAACTAGCCTGGCCAACATGGCGCAACCCCACCTCTACTAAAAAAATGCAAAAATTAGCTGGGCATGGTGATGTGCCTGTAGTCCCAGCTACTCGGGAGGCTGAGGCATGAGAATCACTTGAGCCTGAGAAGCAGAGGTTTCGGTGAGTCGAGGTTGTACCACTGCATTCCAGCCTGGGCAACAGAGTGAGACTCTGTCTCAAAAAAAAAAAGAAAAGGAGAAAAATCGGCTCTTGTGAGAACTCACTATCACAAGAACAGCATGGGGGAAATCGCCCCCATGATCCAATTCCCTCCCACGTGTTCCCTTCCTCAACGTGGGGATTATAATTCGAGATGAGATTTGGGTGAGGACACAGAGCCAAACTAGATCAGGGTCTTACTGGGAACTGAATGTGTACAGGTTGGGTGGGCCTGGGCTGTGAAGAGCTGTAAGTGTGGAAGAACAGTTTTAACTTAACGGTTTGGGTGAGGTGTGCTAGCATAGATTTTAGAGTTGGTGAGGGAAAGAATAATGTGGTATTTTAGGAAGTTTGAGATTTTAGGTAAAGTACATAGACTAGGGCAGTGTTGTCCACAGTCACACTATTTGTGAGCTCTGAGTTTGAGGTTTTAGGGGACATGGTCAATACAGAGATGGGGTGGTTCAGGAGAGCAGGACGAATGTTTGAGCACCAAATGTGTTAGGTTCTGTTTCAACACATCTTTCTCACAGAACGCTTATGCTTTAAATGGCATTTAAGCCTCACAGAAACTCTGAACTAAGTACTATCCCATTTTACAGACATAGCAACTGAGGCCCAGATTAAGTTGCTGACATCCCACAGCTGCTAAGTGACGGTGGTTGTGTTCAAGCCCAATCTGACTTCAGAGCCCTTGCTGTCATCTTATCATTGCCCTTTGTTGAATTATCAGAACCACAGCTCTTTTGATTCTCTAAACATTGTAGACATTTTTTGTTCATGGAAGTTTAAGTTAAGCAGAAGTCATGTGTATGTGAATCAAGGCAGCATACTTTGTGTATGCGGCAATCTGACATAAAATCTTGAAACTGGAATGTCCTAGGCATTTAACACTCCCAGGAAATGGACCCACACATCCTTAGAAGCTACAAATTAACCAGGCTTAGCCTGTGGATTCAACAAGCTGTAATAGCAAAGAAAACTCAATAATCTTATAAAGATCTATAAAACAAGACATTTCATTTGTTAATCTATCTTGAGAAATCTTCACAGGAAAGTAGTTTGGGTAAATGAGATATTGACAAGGTGGAACTGAATAAATGATGGTTTCTAACTTCTCATATGAGTGCATGCAGCAAGGGGAAAATGATAATGGCATATGGCCTCTACCTCCTTTCTCTCTGGAGACTGGCCATCCATGCTAACAATCGTCTGCAGCTCCTTACTGATCTCCAGTATTCTTCTATCCTCAAGTCCCTGTGAGAAGTTTCTGAGTTACCCAGTCAAGTTTCTGTGGGAGGCATGTAACCTACTAGCAATGGTCTGGGGAGGGTGGCGGGAAGGTGCCAGGCTGGCAGCTCTACACGGATACCCTGGCTGCCGTTGGACACTCAGTGTGGTGTGGGCACTCAGGAGGGTGGTGATAGGGCAGTGCTTTTCTCAGATGATGGAGGAAGTACAAACACATTGCAGATTCATTCTGATAGGATAGTTTGACAAATTCTTTGTACAGGAAATTTACTTCAAAATTGATTCTCCTTAGCTTGAGAGAGAAGAGGGAAATTGATGTATGTCAGCATGCATAAGGTTTGTAAAGTTTCTCAAACAGGCATTTTAAGTGGAAATGACTATATCTAATGTTAGTATTTCTCTCAGATTTTCATTTGGAACTCTTAGATCAGAGGACCTGATAAATCTGAGACAATAATGGTTTGCAGGAGAACTTTTAAAAAGGTAACAATACAATGTGGACTTTTTGGTTTGTTTTTCTAGAGATATTTAGTCAAGGTAAAAAAACCCTTTGGGAAAAAAGATTTTAACATTAAGAGGAGGAATTTTGCCAAGTAATCTTACTAAACCAACAGGTATCCAGATCGTATCTCTCTTTTGCTAAGGTGTTTGGGAGGCCAAAGTGAGGCTCACCATGGTTCAATTGTCAGCATTGGGGTACAGCCATGCCCCCCTCCTTCCTATTCCTTTTCTTTAGTCCCCATGCCCAAACTCCAGGTCCTAAGAATAGCATATGGTGGATCAGGCTTTTCATAGGTGTTTAAATCAGTTGATCTTAGGTTAGCATTTTTTAGAGTACTTAATTTCTTAAAAATACTGCTACATGTGGGCTGGGCGTGGTGGCTCACGCCTGTAATTTCAGAACTTTGGGAGGCCAAGGCGGACAGATCACAAGGTCAGGAGATCAAACCATCCTGGCTAATACCGTGAAACCCCACCTCTACTAAAAATACAAAAAATTAGCCGGGCATGGTGGCACGCGCCTGTGGTCACAGCTACTCAGGAGGCTGAGACAGGAGAATCACTTCGATCCAGGAGGCAGAGGTTGCGGTGACCCGAGATTGCATCACTGCGCTCCAGCTCTGGGCAACAGAGTGAGATTGTCTCAAAAAAAAAAAAAGAAAAAAGAAAAACAACTGCTACATGTTTCATATGTGTTATTGCAAATAAGTATACATATGAAACCTGCTGTGCATGAACTTGATAAAATTGTGAACTTAAAAAACTTTCTTGACAGATTTCACTATTTACTAACGTCTATTAAGGTATGGCTGTAAGAAATAGTATTATAAAGAGGCATACATATAATTCAGTGTTTGTTTATTGTGGTTCTATGTATGCCTTAAAAATAGTCTTCCCAACTAGGCATGGTGGTTCATGCCTGTAATCTCAGCATTTTGGGAGGCCAAGGTGGGTCGATCACTTGAGGTCAGGAGTTCAAGAGCAGCCTGGCCAACACAGTGAAACCTCATCTCTACCGAAAATACAAAACATTAGCCGGGCATGGTGGCAGGTTCCTATAATCCCAGCTGCCCAGGAGGATGAGGCAGGAGAATTGCTTGAGCCCAGGAGGTGGAGGTTGTAGTGAGCCGAGAATGCACCGCTGCACCCCAGCCTGAGTGACAAAGAGGGACTCTTTCTCAAAAAAAACAAAAAACAAAAAAAAATGTCTTCTGTAAGAGAAATGTTAAATTGAATTCCAGGGCATAAGATGTGTGCAGGTATGTATTTCTGCGACAAATCCAAACATAGTTTTCTGGATCTTAGCGTTCTTTAAATTCTGAAAACCTAGAGATTGACTGATAAGTCAGATCACAATATGTTTACACTGCCCACTGTCTAATGGGGAGGAGTTTCCTTTGGAAAGATGATCAGAAATCTCCAGTCACCAGAACTTCAGCTTCAGCTTTCTGACCCTGTGCAAGTTCAGGCCTGATCAGGGATGGCCAGCAGTGGCTCTGGTGACCTTTGCACTGTAGCTAAAGTAGTTGATGATATTTTTATCTTTCCAGCATTCATTTTTTTTTCTTGAATATTTAGACTCCCCTCTAGTTTGTTCTTTCTTTAAAAGTTGTTTATTCTTTAGTAAATAAGTAGCTACGAAATGATATAATTAGATGGAGGCAATTGGATTGATTCAGGGCATTGTGTGGTATGTATTTAGTAGCTTGAGAATGTGTAATTCTTGGATTTTTTTTTTTAAGATGCTCTTTTGAAAATATTCTGCTGGTTCTTTTCTGTTCCTGAGGCCTGCATGCATGAAAGTCAGCGATCCACGCTGTAGGGAACACAAGATGCTCATCAACTCTTGTCATTTGCTTGTGTTTTAATCTGTTTCATTTTCATTCAGCAAGTAACATTTTTCAAATGCCAGCTCCTGTGCTAGAGGCTAAGGATGCAGAGAGAAGATTTGTCAGTTTGCCTCCATCTTTAGACTTATTATTCTTTAGTCTTTACTCAAGTCTCTGCCTCAGATTCCGCCTCTTTGCTCCAGTGATTTAAAAATTACTTGTGAGCTTATAGTCCCAGCATTTTCAGAGGTTGAGGCAGGCAGATCACTTGAGGCCAGGAGTTTGAGACCAGCCTGGCAAACACAGGAAGACCCTGTCTCTACTAAAAATACAAAAATTAGCTGGGTATAGTGGTGCACACCTGTGTTCCAGCTACCCAGGAGACATGAGAATCGCTTGAACCCAGGAGGCAGGTGTTGGAGTGAGCCAAGATTGCAGCATTTCACTCTAGCCTGGCGACAGAACAAGACTGTCTCAAAAAAATAAATAAAGTAAGAAACTTTAGAGGCCAAATGTAGTGGCTCACACCTATAATCCCAGTTCTTTGGAGGCAGAGGTGAGAGGAGCATTTGAGACCAGGAGTTTGAGATCAGCCTGGGCAACATAGCAAGACCCCATCTTTACAGAAAAAATTTCTTTAATTAGCCAGGTGTGGTGGCACACGTCTGTAGTCCCAGCTGCTTGGGAGGCTGAGGCAGAGGATCACTTGAGCTCAGAAGCTTGAGGTTACTATGAACTGTGATCAGACTTCTGCACTCCAGCCTGGGCAAAAGTAAGACCTTGTCTCTAAAAAATAAATAAAAAGACTTGTGCTCATTTTTTTGACAAAAAATAAATAAAAAGACTTGTGCTCATTTTAGAGACAAGTAAGACCTTGTCTCTAAAAAATAAATAAAAAGACTTGTGCTCATGTTTTTACATGAAAATTCTGCAAGCCTAGGTTACATCAGTAACAAAAAGGGGCAGAGAGGTTGGCTCAATTATTTTAAAAGTAACTAAACAGGTAAGAGTTTTAGAATCTTCTATTCATCACCTTCCTAGTACGCTTCTTGGCCCTTATTCCAGCAATTAGTTGCTTAAAACAAAGCCCTTTGTGTTGCTAGTGGTACCGTATAATTTATAGTCTATGCACTGTTGGATAAGGGGATTGGCACACTTTTCCCTTCCCTATCACTGCAGTGGGAAGATCATTTAGAAGACTAAGTTTGATTTGATCCTAGGGCCAAATTACCTACTGCAAATCAATCTTCCTCTTCCCCCTTCCCCTCACAAAAGCCAGAATTCACTGTGAAAGGTGACAGGTATATGTTCAACTCATTGTCTGTATGTTGACATACGGTCAGTATGAGGGAATGGTCCCTAATATAGATCTGTTCCGTGGCATAACCAGCATGTTGTGGATTTCTAACAGACGCAAAGAAGTGAAGGAGCTTGAACCCCAAATACAAATATTTTAAGTGTTCAAATTTCCTTTTTTTTTTTTTCATAAGGACCAGACACATTGATGGCATCTTGCTATAAATTTATGACACACTGATGAACAAGACCTTAGAGGAACTTGTAAAGGGAAGTCACCGAGGCCATGCTTCTTTAGGTGTCCATTGTAGAGAGTGTATTATGCCTGTGAAAGAAGTGTTGGGATGAAAGGGTCATTACCTATGGTTGAAAATGGTGAGGGGGTCATTATGCATATAAGAAACTCTTTGTTCTCTTCAGTTAACAATTCTACAAAATGAGAACTGTCTTGGGAAACTGGGCTTTATAAAAGTATACTTTATCAAATTCTTTATGTCTCATGTTTAAAATTATTTGAACAAATAAATGTTGAACATCAGACTTTGCCTGATTGCCGTTCCTTTCAATGGGAAAAATATAAACTCTGATAATAGGGTTTATATTTTTCCTACTATTCCCCCTTAGACAATAGTAGGAAAAACTGTTGGTCCCCACAAAGTTTTCATTCATCTCACCACTCTCTCTCCATTTGTGAGCAGGAATATGAAGCTGCCCAGGCTCCCCTTTTAATCACAGAGTCTAAGACTAGGGAGTCAGATCACCTGTTAAAATTACAGTATGGCACCATGCATCTTTGATTTGTATTTGCAGCCTTCCCACTACTTGGCTTAAGTTGTAAAAATCAAAGGTAACCATGGTCCAGTGGCAAAGTTGTATATCTCTTTGGGTTCTTTGTTGCAATTAGTAACTCTTGTTAACTTAAACAGGAGTGACTTTAGTGGAAGAATATTGGGAATGTATAGGATTGATGAGAAAACCGAAGAGTTAGGGTTGAAATAAGCAACAAAGCAATTCTGGAGTTCCATGAACCATGAACTACTTGAAGGTGTTTGTACTAAGTCTCACCAGGCCTTGTACTAATTGCTGTCTGAGCAGGAATATGATAGTGCCAGCCGTTTTTGGTCTTCTGCGCCAGTACTCAACAAGGAATTCCCAGGGTAGGAGCATCCAGCTGGCATAGCTTGAGCCATACAACCACACCTTGGTGGAGGGAAGGGTGGACCCCTGATTGCAGTCTCACTGGGCCTTATCTAAGACCATTCTTCAAAGGCAAATTCGGATGGATTTATTGGAGGAAGTTATTTAAGCAGCCCAAAAATTCAGGCAGTCACCCCAGGATAGTAGAAAGGATTAAGGACAGGTGCAGCCAGTACTAATATTCCTTGGTAAATAAGGGTTAGGAAAACGTGCCTGTGTGCATTGGCTTTGAGGCAGGTCTCTCTGTCTCTGGCTCTCTCTGTTCTCCCCCTCCCCCACCCATCCCTCCCAAGCAGTTACACTTTGTTTTGAGAAATTAGATTTTTTAAAAAGTCCTTGTGACTGCTTCAGTGTTTACCCTATTTACCCTATGGCACAATTTACCAGTTGTTAAATCTGCTGTATCCATAACTGCCCAGCTGTCAAGAATTTTACATTTTAAGTGTATTTATCAGTAGTGAAACTTTGACCTTTTGGATTCACCTGGATAAACTCATCCCTTTGTCTGATTTTAGATGGTTATTAGAGATGATTTGTGTATGTAGCACACACAGTTACCCAATTTTGCTTCATGATTAAAGCTGTAACTTTAAGGAAATACTCAGTTATCCTGCCTAGCTTTGTTATTAGAGAAATGAGGATGGAATATCCTACACCTTATGTACACTTTCCCCATTTTCAAAGGAGAGTGCAGCCTTTCAAAAAGAAATGAGTTTTAATATCCTGAACTGTAGTGAGGGCACATATCTTTTTGCTTTCTGTGAACATTTAACGACGGTTATAGCAAACCTCCCAGGTGTAAGGAAGAAAAAGGATTAAATGCAGTTTTATGAAATTAATTTAAAATGATGATTTAGTGACACTCCTATTTGAGTCCCTGTAAAACTCCAAATTTCTGTAGTTCCTACCTTCAACTTCTAAACTGTTAGTGTAACGCTAAACAAAAAGACTGCGAACATTCTGAGCGTCACTAGGAGGTATGGTGGGAAGCTGACCTACTGCGTTTCTCTTTCAGCATCCAGTGTTGGATGAGCCAATAGCTGAAGCCGTCTGTATTATCGCAGACACAGATAAATGGAGTGTGCAGGTAGCTACAAGTCAGAGGAAAGTGACGGACAGCATGAAACTAGGCCAGGATGTCCTGGTCTCCAGTCAGGTGTCCAGTTTGCTTCAGTCCATCTTACAGCTCTACAAGCTTCACCTCCCTGCTGATTTTGTAAGTACTGGTTCTTACATCACCAAAGAAATACAGTTTTAAAATACTTTTAACGGCATTTTGATTATACAATCACAAACTCAAAAGTTTATTGGAGGTTAGCATAACTAAATATTATTGGAGGTTAGCATAACTAAAACTAGAACATGCAACATAAAACCAGCAACAGGATAGATTTCAGTAACAATAGCTCGTCCATGAAACAAATAACAAGGACTAGCACTGGAATTTTTTGAAACAAGATATTTGTGTAGTAAATAAGGAATGTGGGTGGAAAGATCAAGCATAAAAGGAAATTGTAAATCATCCACTGGAGAACTCATGAGTTCTCCCTTTATTAGATTGGTATTATAATAAGTAGGCCAGTTTCTGAAGGGATTGTAGTTCCTTCTGTTAAGTGAACATTTTCACAAAGGTGTTAAGGATAAAGTAGAATATTGTTTGTGTAAACATTTCAAATTTTGAAGTACTGTACACATGTAATATTATATCAATGTTGCCTTTTTTTTTTTTTTGAGACAGGGTCTCACTCTGACACCCAGGCTGCAGTAATGCAATGGGGTGATCTCCACTCAATGCAACCTCCGCCTCCTGTGCTCAAGCAGTCCTCCCACCTCACCCTCCTGAGTAGCTGGGAATATAGGCATGTGCCACCACACCAGCTAATTTTTGTATTTTTTGTAGAGACAGGTTTTGCCGTGTTGCTCAGGCTGGTCTCGAATTCCTGGGCTCAAGCAATCTGCCCACCTCTGCCTCCCAAAGTGCTGGGATTATAGGTATGAGCCACCGCACCTGGCCTAATTGTTTCTTTTCAAATGGAATTTTAAAATCATTTTCGTAACAATGGTTTAAGTACAAACAACAGAGCCTATAAACTCTTAGAAAAGTGTCAGTAGCTCCCCAGTAGCCACTGGAATTAACATCCACAACAAAATCTTTTCCAAATCTGTGTATGTATCGAGAAATTGAAAGAGAAAATACATTCAGAGAGGGAGGGGAAAAGGTTTCAAAAGAAGAAAAGCCTTTCTAGTGATGATGAACACTTAGAGAGAGAGAGAGAAGCTTATGGGCATATGGCAGATAGCTGGTTAAAGCTTGGATGGGCTGACCTCAGAGACAGGTGTGTGAGGAGTCTGCTTTTTTTGCTCTTCCCTCCCGTCTGCATAGCGCTGTTCCCTGCAGCACAGCCCAAAACCAGAATATCTGTTATCTGCCTCCTGGCCTCCAAAAATGATGCAAACCTGTTTACCCAACAAAGCAGGAAGCTTTTGAACATTAATTACCTATGCTAATTGCTAATGCAGTGGTCATTTGCCTGGGTTTTTATGACTGAATCTATACTTGTACCCATTCCTCAAAAACAGTCAAGACTTTTATGGCTTTGAAGAAGGTGCTCTGAATACCATCTGGTTATCAAAGTCCTGACAGTGTGGCAAAGCAGGAAGACCACACTGCTTAGCAGGGTTATGGTCTAGGCTTTGCCATTGGTTAGTTATGTTACAATGGACAATCCTGAGACTCTGTAAACCTCAGCTTTCTTATTTGTAATATGAAGATAGTACCTGTTCAACAAGGGTGCTGTGAGAATCTTCTGAAAATTAGGAATACGATAACTGCTTTTTACTGCCAAAGCACCATGCCAATATAAGATACTTTAAAAGCCATATATGTTAGCTTTAGAGTCCAATAGCCTGGAGTTAAATACAAGTTCTGCTATTTCCTAATCATGTAATCTTTCAAAGCCTCAATTTCCTTATCTGCAAAGCTGGGGAAATAACAGAACCCATCTCATATGGTTATGAAATTATAAATTAGAGAATGTAGAGCATTTAGAGTGGTGTTAGATGTTATAAGCATTCACTAAACAGCTACTGGTTGCAAAGACTGACAACACCTTTTTTTTCCACACTCTATTTATCTTTATTTTCCAAACTACGTATTTTAAGCTGAAACATACTCTTGCAAGACATCTGTCCTGGGGCAATATGAGAAGCATTTTTGGATTATTATGATCTTATTTTTCATTCTACAGTTGTAGGCAGTTTTTCCTTCTAGAAGCAGGTTGAGTTATGCTGATTTAGAGGCTAATGTTTCCTTTTCTGTAAGGGAAGGAATGTATATTAGACTTCATAGTTTCTTATTTCATAAGTATTTGCCAAACTTTTATATTTCATTCTATAATACATAAGTCTTGTCATAATTGGTATCTTGGTTATCAAAGCAATAAACTGTTATAGTTAATTCTTTTTACTTCATTTGGACAGAAGTATGTTCAAGCACTTACTAGTATGAAAGCCTTATTTAACCTAACAAAACCAGAATTAAAGAAAATTGTATCTGCAGTTTAAAATTCGCCTAAAAAAATCACTTGAATGAAACTTGTGATTAAATGGCTTTTAGAACCTTCAATACAAAAAGAGAAAGTAGCTATTTGAAATTTCAGAAATTAAAAACTGGAGAAATCCATCTCAGGAATAAAATCCCAGAAAGAGGAGTTAAAAAGCCCCTAGCACGGTTCAATTTAATAATCAAGTATTTTTTTAAATGGCTTTTATTTTTTTTTTGAGACAGTCTCATTTTGTTACCCAAGCCATAGTGCAGTAGTATGATCTTGGCTCACTGCAGCCTTGACCTCCTCGGCTCAAGCAATTCTGCTACCTCAGCCTCTGAGTAGTTAGGACTACAGGTGTGTGCCACTGTGCCCAGGTAATTTTTTAATTTTTGTAAAGACAGGGTCTCACTACGTTGCCTGGGCTGGTCTCGAGCTCCTGGGCTCAAGTGATCCTCCTACCTCAGCCTCCCAGAGTGCTGGAATTATATGCATGAGCCACTGTGCCTGGCTAAAAGTTGTCTAAATGCTTGGATTTCATGTCTAGTATATATTCATATAGACCAGAGTTCTTATTTTCACATTGCATCATACAGTTTTCATAGACTGTAAACACTGTAATTACTTTTTCAAAGGAGAAAGGATTCAATGTAATATGAATACTTTTTAGTATTTTGTAACTCATATTGAAATTTTTCTGTTTCACTCCATAAGGAACTGAAAGCTAATTAGAGATCCTTTCAGCACTTTGTTTACTTGGAGGAGCATTTCTATGAGAATTGGTGAAATCCCTCTTGCTTTATAACTCTTAGTCACTTAGCAGTTGTGTTTCATCCACCTGACACAGTGCATTTAAGATTTTAAACCAATGAAAAACTGAAAACATTGCATCTCTCATAGATATTTTTCCATGCCACTGATCAGCCCAGATGGTCAAGATCAACATTTTCAAATGCATCTGTTAATCTTTTTACCTTGAAAATAACAGGCCTAATGGTCTAGAAGAAAATTATGTATGATGGAATTACCCTTGCCAAAGCCATCAGGTGTCTTACTGAAGCTGCTTGGGTAGCTCTGCCTGCCAAATGCAAAAGCATTTGCCTCTGGTGAAAGACACAGATGGTTGCTAGTCCCTAAAACATGCAGCAGAACACCATTCCAAGGGTAAAGATGTCCTGAAAATAATTGCCTTTTCTTTATTGTTGCTAAAGACCTAGTTAAAATACACTCTTGAAAGCAAAACAAAAAAGTTGTGAGGCAGGTTCAAAATGACCTGTTCTAGTCAGTCTCCTGTGGAAATGCATTGGGCCAGAATAATCTGAGATACTGGGGGGAAAAAAAACAAGAGATACTGTTTACTAAATTATTTATAAGAACAAAAATGCAAATTGCTATTTGGGTAAGTGTAAATTCACATTCTCAAGATTGTTTAGCTATAAAAATTATATCAATAAAGAGTTCTAATGTGGGAACGGATTATTATAAAGTTTTTAAAGGCAAGAAAACTTTTGGAATGATTTCAACTATGAAAAAATACTTGTTTAAAAAGACCAAAATAATACATATGTAAATGTTAATAATTAGCAAAAGTAAGCTTTGTTTTACAAGAACCTATTCTTATACCTGGTAGCGGTAGGGTTTGTGATGGCTTGTGATTTTTTAAGTGTATTTGAAACCGATGAGATTAAAGCTGTGTAGTTAGAAATGAATCAAGAAAATTCTTAAAATATTGGCAGATATGTGACCTCTCTTTCTCATTGGGAATGTTCTTGGCTTTGCAGTGTATCATGCATCTTGAAGACAGACTACAGGAGATGTACCTTAAAAGCAAAATGCTGTCTGAATATCTCCGGGGACACACACGAGTCCATGTGAAAGAATTAGGTGTCGTACTGGGGTGAGTTCTGTGAAGTGCTGCCACGTCTCCCTTTGACGGGCATCCCTAGCATTGTACTCGCTGATGTGTTTAGCCTGTGCCACCCTAAACTCGGGCCCTGGTAACCCATCAAAGTATGTGGAGTCCATCAGATATGTGCCTCTGCAGCTCCCCAATGAACAGCATGTTCCTTGTATCTGATTGATACTGGGTTTCATACCCACAAACAATCGCAGGGTGTTTAGGCTGGTGGTACTCTGTTACTTCTCTCCATGGATTATCTTACACTTGAAAAGAAAATTTAATCCCACACTGCCCATTTCTCATCACTGAGTTAGATGCTAAAGTCACAAGCTGTGGGACATGTAGCAGCAGCTTGTGTTTACATTTCACTTCCTGGAGGAGGAGCAGGTCGGCTCATTCCGCATGATGGCAGGAAAGGCCCTTCTGGGCTTGAGCCTGCCTGAGTGTCTGTAGGGTGACAGTGCTTTCCTTCCTTTATTATAAGCCCACCGAAGAGGAGACGCGTATGATACTAAAGTTGCCTGTCATCCTCCAGAGGGTATTTACCATAACTTCTCTAAAGGAAGAAATTCTGTCCTTTGTTTTACTGTCTGCTTGATTTTTCAAAAGAGAATAAAGACATTGTCCATTTGCGGACCTGCCCCCCGCTCATCTATGATGACGATTCCCCAAACTCAGGACAAGAAAATATTGTTTATATCATGGATGTTTAAATTCTCTAAGCCTGCTGAGAGACCTGGGCCTTCGTATTTTCCTCAGATTTTTCATCTTTCACACTCAGAATGTGATGCCTGTATTGTTTGGCTCTTGGCATTTCCAGTCATAGATTTTTCTTAGGTATTTTATTTACTAAGTATTTCCCCCTTATGAGGTGTTTGCTTTTGCAGTTAATTTGCAACCTGTCTCTTTGTGGTTTCTTTGCTTTTGTTTATCTCTCTAGCAGCCTCAAACTTCAATCCTGCCTTATTAGACTGTCCACTGCCAATGTGTACCTTACATTTCAAGGACTTTACCTAGTCCTCGACTCTCAGGTGTGCATCAACACCTGTTATCATAAGCTGTTATTCCCCTTTGCACTCTTCTCTAGGTCCTCTTAGTGCATTATTAGAAGACCCATGTTCATCCTTTCCTTATCCCCTTCCGCCCATAGTCAGGGCCAGTAGGACTAAAAGCACTAGAGAAGTCCTGTCCACTCTGAAATCAGATCCGTATGTAGCATTACTGGAGAAGGACTAGAAAACCCCATGAAGTGATGCCAGGTACTGTTTTAATTTTTATTTTGAGAAATTCAAGGGAAAGAATTCGGACATATTCCACAGATTGAAACAGTTGAATTTTTTTTATGACACCTGACATCATTTAGCCAGTGCCCATACTGTATCCACCTCTGCTGGAAGAGAGGCAGCCAAAGCTGTGTCCATTTGAAACCATGATGTCTCTTAACTCAGTATCTTTTAGTGTCACCTCAGAGGCTTTTAGCTCTCAGAATCTTGTGAGGGTCTCAATTGTATAACCTTTGAACACATGCCCAAGGTTTAAGAAATTGCTACCATCACCATTTTTCTAAGGGCAATTTGCCCTTAGAAATTTGCATCACCAATTTTCTAAGGTGAAAAATCAGTATGCATTTAGGACTGTTGACTGGAATAATGAGTTTATAATGGAGAAAACCTGAAAGTATGATACAATGAAGTTATACAGGGAATACAGGAAAGTGAGAAAGTCTGGTGGCCCCTGCCATGGGAATAAGAGCTTTATGTCTCACATAGGCACAACACACTTCCTGTATTTCTCTCCCTTTGCCTCCCTGGTCATTGTCCACTGGAATATTTTATGAAAAGAATAAGTTTATTATCCTTCCATCTGTTTTGCTTTTTCATTAGTTTTAAATGATAATCTATCAAACTTGGTACCTAGAAATAACATTTTCTCATAAAACCATACTATTTTAAAGTAATATTGTTTTCTTTTCTCAATATTCAGGATTGAATCCAACGACCTGCCTCTGTTGACTGCTATTGCCAGTACTCATTCTCCTTATGTGGCTCAAATACTCTTATAAGATAAAGCTCAGGATAGTTCTTCCTTGGAAGAAAAAAATCTAATTCTCAACTGAAGGAGAAAGGAATAAGCTCTCTGTGATGTCAAAAGCATGAGAAGAGCAAACGGAAACCGTCATTCCACCTTTTTGTTTTGTGTTTTTGCTGTCAAGCTGATGCTTCATTGAAGACTTAGGTTTACTTGACATAATGGCATTTATGACTGTCATGAACACTTTAGGCCATTTGTTACCCGTGAATCAACAAGGAGACGTTTTTGGTAGGAGGAAACATAAGCACCACACTAAACACTAAGCTATTGGGACAGATTGCCTTGTGCTCTTTGGGCAGAATAAGGACAAATGACTTGAGCGGGGAGGTCAACAGTGTACATAACATTCCAATAGGAAACTGCTTCCAGGTTTAAGCATGAGCTCCCCAAACTGGAGAAAACATATTTTGCTATTCTTAGACGACAGTCAGAAGGCAAACTTTGGATTCCAGGTCAGAGTTTGCTTTTTACACAAGATGAAGTGAAGAAAGCCACACCATGCCATCTTCAGCTCCAGTGGCGGTAGCAGTGACTATTTGACATAAAACATGTAAAAGAATTGCCTATTGGGAAGAGTGCTTTAGGGACCCACTGTTTTCATTTCTTCTTGGAGTTTACCTTGTTTCAGATGCAGCCACAGGTAGGTCAGAGATGGATTGTTGGTGCAATAAACCCAAGAATCAATGTAGCCTCTTAATCCCATCAAGATGTAGTTTGTAGCAGCAAAGTGTACAGTCTGAAACCGTATGTTTTATCCTTATATTTTAGAGCTTTCAGCAGCCTTTTTAAGAGAGGCCATTTACCAAAGTTATTTCTATAAGCTCAAGAGTGTTTCTGTTGGTAAGTTCTTCCAGCTGAAGCCACTTTTTTCTTATAGTTAATACAAATAACTATTTATACTTTAAAAGGCACAGCTGTCCTGGTGGGAAATGAAACCTGCAACAGTTCAGGATGACTAATGAAAGTAATTAGTTTGAACATTTAGAAAATATCCATATATGATCTCAATTTTTACATTATCATCATTTCTGTGCCTTCTAATTCCTACATCCTTTTCAAAACATTTTTCCAGAAATTAACTTACTCATTGTATAAAACCTACCAAAATGAATTATTTCCCAAAGTTCATGCAAAAAAAAATTTTTCTCTTAATATAAAAGAAACTTTAGTTTACTGACCATGAAACAGACTATGTACTGACATCCAGGGTAAAGTAAAAGACTTTTAAAAATTGGTCATTAAAAGGAGCTAATCTAGCAAAGCTAAACATCGTTAGCACTTTGCAGTTCTTCAACAGGCTCCGATTCCCTTCCACTGTTTTATGAATTAATTCCAGTTCTTTTCATGTATCTTTGTACCTAAGAATATGAAGTAACTTCCCTATTAGAGACTAGAATGATTTCATTTTTTTTTATTTGATAAAAATCACAACTGCTACCTTCCCCCCTTTTTTTAATGATGCAAAATGTAGATAAGTGTATTAAGGTTTGTATGATCTTTAATTTTCATTTTATGTCATTCATTGAAAATGGAAATGTTCATTCTTTTTAATGTTTTCCTATTTCCTTTTGCCTAGCATTTGACTTTGGTGTTCTATAGTTCCATGACATCATTGTTTGCTGTTGTGTTACAGAGAGAGAAGGAACTTTACCTGTGGCTCAGCTCACCCCACATCATTTCTCATTACATGTAAACTGTCAGAGCTGATGTTACAACTTTTACAGTTTAAATCATTCCCCTCGTCTCTACTTCCCTTTTTCTTGTTTACATGTTTTGGGCACTTTCCCTCATTCACCACCTTCCAGGGTTTCATAGAAAATAACCTGTTACAAAATCAGTTCAATTCTAATGTGGACATAGTGGCATGTTGATAATTAGACCCATATAGGGGACACTGAACTTTAAATGGTTCTAAACTCTATATATTAAAAAAATTCAGCCCAGATCCCTCAAAGCCTGAGAAAATTTAATTTGCCTCTTAATGTTCCAAAACTCTCTCTTGGAAAAATGCCTGTTGGAAAACAGGTGGGTCACGTGTGGGGGCTGTCTCCCAAGACACTCAGGATTCCAGTCAGAACCTAATCCTCATATCTATTGCCTACAAAAATAGACCAAGAATGTTGCTGCTCTTTTATAATCCTTTAAATATTTAACATTCAAGTTTCTTTGTCTTAAATTCAACCTCTTCCTAAAAGCGAAAACGAAAAACAACTCATGGACTGGTGTTGAGATCCACCCGCTCACACATCGTGCACCACCCAGTGGCTTCGTTCTAGCTTAGCCGCAGAGGCAAGAAAGGGATCCCACCCACTCCCATGCCCACCTCAAGAAAAACGTAAAATGTTTTCTAAAAAAGAAAAGAAATCTACCTCAGTTGACAGGATTCCACCTTTAGGGTTTCTTCAACTTACTAAGTCTTACCTGTTGAGTGTAACTTCTGTAGCATCTTGCTTTTCTAAGCAAGCTAGTGAGGCATGACAGAGCAGACATCTGTAAATGTCCCTGGGATGGACCTCTTTCTAGCATGTTGCAGTTTTATTTTTAAACAATTGATAAGTGAAATGAATGTAAAGATAATTGTGTACGTTTTAGACTATGACAATGAAAAATTAAAATGTAGCTTCCATACTTGTGCATAATTCCAAAGTATTTTATTTTTTATCAGTGTTAAATAGCTTTTTGTACAGGCTTCAATCCATTTTTCTGAAGTGTGCTGTTTTTTAATGAAAGTAACTATAATCTTTTCACATCCCATGGAACTGCCGTTTACACATTGCAACTTTTTAAACTTAACCATATTTTTCAAAATTAACTTTTTTGGAGGGAGAAAAAAATCCCCGCTTGCTAAATGATACTAAACTGTTGTTTGGGCTCTTGTAATTAGGTCCTGAGATTTTATAAAAACTTAGTCTGTAGCTTTTTAGGTTCTTCACTAGAGTTGGTTGTACATAAAAATAAAGAATATAAAGTGACCCCAAAATTCTTTTAAATGTCTGGATTTTTCCACTACTGTGTACTTTTGAGAGTATTTTGTTCATGCATATTTTCACTGTTAAACTGAAAATGTCTTCAGCTTCTCTTGGTAAATGTGAACAATTTGTTTTTTATTATGCTTGGGGGAGAGGGTATTTTAATATAATTTTTGCCTAAATCAAGCAGTCACCTCTGAATGTTAATTTTTAAATGTCAAAACATGATGAACTATATATCTTGAAAGCGAGATTGTAATATGCTTAAACTTAAGTGGTATTTCAAAAAAGAGAAAAATCTGGAATTCGTTATTATTTGAAGCTCCGTAAGAGAAATTGATAGGACTTCGTTTTTGATCAGTTTGAATAGATTCCAATGTCATTGTGTGGGAATTTTTTTTAACTTGTTTGTGTATTATTTTGATCCATTGTTCTGTGGCATTTGGTGCAATAAACCTTTTGAATTTATCTTGAACATTTTCCTGGTGCTCCATGTGATTTGCTTGTTACATTTAATCAAATATATAGAGGTCTCATTTCTAATAATTCATGCTGAAAACAAGCCAATTATATATGTTAGTGGTTTTCAACCAGGTGTTTTGGAAATGCGGGGACATTTTTTGGTTAACATAATGACAGGTTAGGATTACTGGCACAGAGAAGGTGGGAGCTCAGATGACAGGCAAAATGTCCTGCAACACGAGAGACAGCCCCACGGGACGAGGAATTGTCCCACATCCTGTGTAACCCTTCAATGTCCTGCTGGACATTTATGTGGCTAAGCCCATTTATAATGATCTGATAATTCTGTACATAACACAACACAATGTATTTTTTACATGATTTTAGTATATAATGCATTCTCCAGGAATGTAGCTGTTGTACAAATTGAGGGAAGATTTTTACTTTGTAAGGTTTAGAATGTTAACAAGAACGGTCACTTGGTCTTTACCAAGAATTGACATACTTTTGGAAAACGATGTTACCAACAGCCGTGGTACCCATGGAATTTGAGCCACCAATACAGCACAGCTCTGTTGGTCTTCATTCGTAGCTACTGCATTCATGAGCTCTACATGTGGATGCTTCCTTCATCTGCCTACTTCATTGTATTTTCTAATCTAGTGCCCCAATAGTTATGGATTAAAGTAGTATTATAAATTACTTTTACATTTATTTTAAATTACAATGGGATACTATATTGGTTTGATATAAATTGAGGATATTTGTAAATTTTATTTTAGGGTAATAAAGGGGGCATTGTAAAATATTTGGTCTCAGGAAAACATATGCCATTGAGTGCAACTGTTGGTACCAACATAATGCCATACTGAGTTGTTATCTTAAATAAATACCATGGGGTAAATTACAGTAGTTATTTCAAAATCCTTTTTGATAAATGAAAATTTCAAGTGTTCTTCCCAGAAGCTTTTTTTCCCCCCTTTTCCTGCATGCTCAGCTCTCCAAGGTTGGCTTCCCCACTGTGCACTCGGGTGAAACAGCTTTAAAATCATGCCATCGATAAAAGGATTTAAATACACGTGCACACCACAGTGCTTTTGGGTTCCCTAGTGCCCGGACCGTTCTGTCAGGTGTTTTTTTTGTATGTTAACCTGATTTAATCCTCACAGTGGATGAGAGGGGTACTGTGATGGTTAATTTTTTTTTTTTTTAAGAGACAGGATCTTACTTTGTCACCGAGGCTGGAGTACAGTGGCATGATCATAGCTCACAGTAACCTCAAACTTCTGGCCTCAAGTGATCCTCCTGTCTGTCTCAGCCTCCCAAGTTCTTGGGATTACAGGCATGCACCAACAACCAGCTAATCAAGAGAAATATTTTTTTGTAGAGACAGGGTCTCACTCTGTTGCCGAGCTGGTCTTGAACTCTGGGACTTACAGGATCTTCCTGCCTTAGCTTCCCAAAGCATTGGGATTATAGGCATGAGCCACCAAGCCTAGCCTGTGGTAGTTAATTTTATGTGTCAACTTGGCTAGGCTATCGTACTCTGATATTTGGTCAAACACCAATCTGGATGGTGCTGTGCAGGTATTTCTTATGTGAGTTAATATTTAAGTCAGTAGACTGAATAAAAATGATTATCCTCCATAATGTAGTAGGCCTCATTCAATATGTTGAAGGTTTTAAGAGAAAGACTGAGGTTCCCCCAGGAAGAGAGAATTCTCCCTGCAAACGGCGTTCAGGCTCGAGCTGCAACGTTGGTTCCTCCCAGTGTCTCCGCCCTGGTGGCCCACCCTGCTGCATTTGGATTTGCCAACTTCCACAATCACTGGAGCCAAAATAAAACATCTCTAAACTTACTTGAAGCCTAAACACCTCTCCTAGCTCCTGTGTGCCCACGTGCAAGCGTACGCACACATACACACACACACACCATTGGTTCTGTTTCTCTGGAGAACCCTGACTGATACATGTACTTAGGAGATCAGCCCAATGATATGGCATGATAACCCAAAATGGAGTTGAGAAGGATCAAAAAATCATTCCGAGTCACAGGAAGTAGACTTTCAAGCAAATACCTTTAACATAATAAACACTACCAACTTGAGAGTTATCACATAAAGGTTGACATAGATGTCACATAGTCTCTGAATATGTGTTACAAAGAACTGAAAAACAGAAGCAACCCTCTGAGAAGGAAGAAGGTAACATTTTGTTAAAAGTGGAGGAAAAGTCTGGGCACGGTGGCTCATGCCTGTAATCCCAGCACTTTGGGAGGCTGAAGCAGTGGATCACCTGAGGTCAGGAGGTCGAGACCAGCCTGGCCAACGTGGTGAAACCCCATCTCTACTACAAATACAAAAATTAGCTGGGCGTGGTTGCAGGCACCTGTAATCCCAGCTACTCTGGAGGCTGAGGCATGAGAATCATTTGAACCCCGGAGGCGGAGGTTGCAGTGAACTGAGATCGCGCCATTGCACTCCAGCCTGGGTGACAGGACGAGACTCCGACTCAGAAAAAAGCGGGGGCCGGCGGGGAGGAAAAGAGTTCCCTTCCTATGAAGATTCATCCCTACAGTTACATATTAACTCCTGTAAGTCACGCCTCTCCCTTTTTTCTTGAGGATCTCAAACCATCAGTTATCCCTTTCCTTCACCTTTGGTTCTCAATTTACTTTTTTCTACTCAAAATACATATTTTTTAAAATCCCCTCATATTAAGCCCTTCCTTCTCCTATGCCCCTTTTTTTATCCTGTCTTTCCTTTGTCGAGAGCTAAACATTTTCTAGGGAGCTTTACTCGCCTTTCACTTCTTTGCTTCCTATTCATTCTCTACTCGCTGCCACCTGGCTCCCACTCCCCACCACCCCACAGAGATCTGAGGATTCAGCCTCTATGTCCTTCTTTCCCACAGTAACAAGTTTTTTTCCCACGTCTAGTCAGCAGTGAGAGCTGTCGAAACAACCTTCCTTATGCCTCAAATGCATTACCTTTGTGCCTTTCTTTCGGCCTTACAACAATCCTTCCTCGTTCTCAATTGAGTTACTGAAATGCCTTCCAAACACACCACCTTTTCATAATCAAGCAGCGCTAATCAGTCCTCCCAGCTGATGCCTCCATCTTTCTAAAATGAAAATTTAATCCTGTCACTTGTTTATTTAAAGGTCAGCCTAGGCTGAGAGCGGTGGCTCACACCTGTAATCCCTACACTTTGGGAGGCCAAGGTGGGTGGATCACTTAAGGTCAGAGTTTGAGACCAGCCTGGCCAACGTGGTGAAACCTTGTCTCTACTAAAAATACAAACATTAGCTGGGCGTGGTGGTGCGTGCCTGTAATCCCAGCTACGTGGGAGGCTGAGGCAGGAGAATCACTTGAACCCAGGAGGTGGAGGCTGCAATGAGCCAAGATTGCACCACTACACTGCAGCCTGGGCAACAGAGTGAGACTCCATGTCAAAATAAATAAATAAAAGTCAGCCCAGCCCTGTGCACTCAAATGACCCAGCTGATTCATCTTCTTCAGCCTCATCACCAGATACTCCTGTGTTCTATCTTCCGCCACATTGAACCACATATACTTCCCCAGAGGTGCTAAGTCATCGTTGTCTTTGCCCTGTTGAGTGTATTCTTCCTAGAATAGACTTTCCTTTGCCTCATCAAATCCCCCGTTCCCTCTTCCCTTTGCCTCATCAAGTTACCCCTGTTCCCAGCACAAAATAATTCATTGTCAGTCCTCCAGCACCTTGCTACTCAAGGTCCCCACACCAACAACAACTAACTGCATTTCCTGGGAGCTTGACAGAAATGCAAAATCTCAAACCCCATTTCAGATATACTGAATCATAATCTGCATCTTAACACGATCCCCAAGGTGTTAAGGTGATGCGTATGGCCTTTAAAATTTAGGAATACTGCTCTCAAACTCGAGTGGATGAGGAAAAGAATGTATCAATCACTGAGACTGACATCCATGTATTGGAATGAAAGGAGACAATGAGAATATTTGCCAGCAAAGAAATGAATTACATTAAAAGTGTCTATCACATGCACATAAATTTTACAACACTTAGGTAGCTGTTATATGAATGAAAAAACTACCAGTAATCCAGAAGGGCAAAATAATGAATGGAATAGAAGATAGAACTTAAGAGACATTTTGTGATTTAAAAAGAGAAATTTGGGACATTATAGAAAAAGCAGTTTCAAGACTTAATGAATTTCCAAAAGCATTTATAAGAACATTTTTGAGTGAATGTATACAAGAATGATACATACTGTTAAATCCCCTAAATTGTAGTTTTTAGAAACATTGTAATTAAGCTCTCTAAACTTAAGTTTTTAAATGGAAAACCAAACTCAAAAGCATCAATATAAAATATCTCCCTTTTCAACCATCTATTTTGATAAGAAAGCTTGTGATACTGTCTATAGGTCTAAGCTTTTAAAATTTCCCCCAAGTTACCCAGCAACACAGACAACTTTCTACTTTTTAAGAGGCTTTCAGTGCATGGTGCCGATTCTTGCAGCATAAGAATGGAAAATGTGTTGCCATCTCAAGTAAGAAAAGTAATGATAGCCACTCATTGGCGGCTATGTGTGAGGCATTGCGTTGGAGGCTTTTCACATGTGGTATTCATTATTTGCTCTTGAATATATAAGAGAACTTGTTCCAATTTATTTTCCCTGAAGAGCATTCATGTAAAAGAGGGATTGAGTATTTATTGAAGCATCCACACAAACTCTCTAGGATAGTCCAAAAAACGAACTTGTGTGACAAGTATCTAATGTATCTCTGGAAATTTAGAAGAAAGCCTCATTGATAAAAAGAGAAATTATTTTGAATGATTCAGTATGTTCATTTCTGGAATGGAAGGGAGTATGACCAAGCGCTCAGCTTACTCTCATGAATAATGGGTTAAACCAGCCTCAGGTGCCTCTTGATGTGATGCACTGAGCACCAAGCTACATCACTTATCTGGGATTCCTGACAAAAACACGTAACCTGAGCCCACTCCTGAGGAAACATCAGACAAGCCCATTTACATTCCTCAAAAATGTCCATGTTATAAAATACCAGACTGAGGAACGCTTCCAAATTGAAGAAGACTAAAGAGACATGATAACTAAATGCACTACATGGTCCTAGATTGAATCCTGGATCAGGATATAACAAAGGTTGTCAGTTAATACCTTGTTGCTGTTGTTAAGACAGTGAGGCTCTCTGTCATGCAGGCTGGAGTGCAGTGATGCAATCATAGCTCACTGCAGACTTGAAGGTTTGTGCTCAAGCAAACCTCCCACCTCAGCCTCCTGAGTAGCTGGGATTACAGACATGTATCACCACACCTGCCTATTTTTTTATATTTTTCGTGGAGACAGGGTCTCACTATGTTGCCCAGGTTGCTCTCAAACTCCTGGGCTCAAGTGATCCTTCCACCTTAGCCTCCCAAAGTGCTGGGATTATGGGTGCAAACCATCACCATGTGCTATTTAAGAAAATATGACTATGAACTTTAGATTAGATAATAATACACTGCATCAATGTTAAATTTCCTCAATCTTCTACATTGTACTGTGGTTATGTGGGAGAGCATCCTTGTTCTTAGGAAATACACCTTGAAATATTTAGGAGTGAAGGATCTGGACTGTAGACCATTTAATGCACAGGATCTGTGCCTATAGTCCTAGCTACTTGGGAGGCTGAGGTGGGAGGATGGTTTGAGCCCAGGAGTTCAAGGCTGTGGTGCACTGTGGTTGTGCCCATGGAATAGCCACTGCACTCCAGCCTGGGCAACATAGTGAGACCACCATATCTTAAAAAAAAAGACAAGAGAAGTTGGGGGCATCATGTCTGCAACTTGACCTCAAATGGTGCAACAAAGAGAGCAAGAAAGCAAACACTGAAGCAGATAAAATTAACAACAGATGGGGCTGGGGAAAGAGTATATCGAGACTTCTTCGTGCTGTTGTTACAACTTGCTCTACAAATTTGAAATCAAAATAAGAAGTCTTTTAACAGACTTTCTTAATGCAAAAAGTATCTCAACTGGATTTGGTGAATGACAGAGGCGTTTGGGATAATTTAATCTGTAATAGCTCTAATCTGACACAAAATTACTTCAGTGACAGAAAGTAACTAACCCAGGCCCTCCTCCACACGCTGCAATAAATCATTTCATTTGGACCCATCCCAAAATTCAGACTGCATAGAAATGTTATTTGTTGAACTGTTCCCTTTTTCAATACGAACTATTCCTAAGGTCAGCATCTACTGAGGCAGACAACTAAGTCTCTCTCCT
The DNA here is from genome assembly GCA_004027715.1 of Plecturocebus donacophilus. Classification (NCBI taxonomy): domain Eukaryota; kingdom Metazoa; phylum Chordata; class Mammalia; order Primates; family Pitheciidae; genus Plecturocebus; species Plecturocebus donacophilus. The sequence continues at coordinate 26,945 of PVKP010011658.1, read as the reverse complement.
GCACCGAATGTCTCAAGTAGACATAAGATTCATAATTCATCTTGCTAATGAATCAGATCTCTGGCAACAGAGGGTGAGTAATATTCTAGTGAGTTGGCAAGATTCTCCAAAAGAGCAAGAAGTCTTTCTATGCACAGGGAACAGGAGTCTCTGAATGGGCCTGAGTGATTCCTTTTTCTGTCATGGAAATTTGCTGCCAAACTCTATTGAGAAAACTGGATGCCTGCAAAGTTCATTGTGCTGTAGGATTAGGCAGAAAGCTATTATTGGTGAATGGTTTGTATACAGATGTCAGGAAATAGTTGTTGAATATATACTTCCACATTCTTTACTTAATTCTCCTCCTAACTCTGTAAAATATTCAGAACAGATACCAAAATCCCCATTTTACTGATAAAAACCCGTGCAGAGAATTAGGCAGCTTGCGCATGATTCCATAAATAGTTCAGGGGAAATCCTAGCATTCGAGCAAGTATGAGCTTGCTCTGCGAACCACTCTGTGAGGGTTTTGAGGGGAGTTACAGATTTACCTCCATTTCACAAACAGTGCTTTCTCGGTTCTTGGAAATCACAGGGATGGCTGTTGTCTCGAGGTCAAACCTAGTGATAAGAAATTCCGAGGCCACAACCTCTTGTTTTAACTATAGAAGGGGAATGATGCCCACTCACTGAATAACCATCACTGTAGCAATCCAATATGGATTACAAAATGCTTCGATGGGTTAAAAGAAGCTATCCAACAGCATTACCGTGAAAAACCCTTCCCTAATTTATATGTTAAAGCAGCCTGACTTTTTCTATGACGATTTAGAAAAGCAAAAAGTCGTACCTTTTCCTTTTTTGGTAGCTTCGGCAGCTTAGACGGCTCGGAAGCTCTTGGCGCTGGTGACTTACTCTGCCTAACGAGAGTAGCCCATTTGGAATTTCTCCGATCAGTGTCCTCGAAATCACTCATATGCCAGGCCAAAGAGGCATGACTGTGTTTTCCTTGCAGATCCAGGACATGAGGTTTTGGCTGCCTGGAATAGGAACACATTGATTGGTTCTCAAATGGTAAAGACCTAGAAACGGCCACCAGTTTTCAGATAGTAGAGATTTGTCTGTTTTTCTAGTAATTTAAGGTGATTCTAGCCATGTGGACATGACCCATTCCGAGAATTTTCTAGACTCTGGCCACTCTACATCAGTGGACTGCTGGAGATCCAAAGAACTACCCCCCAGAGGGAAACTTATCTAGGAAGCTTGTTGATGAATGTGCTACTGTACCATGACGGCCCTATGTCCCTTCAGAGCGTAGCATGGAAGACGCTGTGAAGTTGAAGGCGATATGCTAAGGCTGAGACATCGTGAGACCCATGTGATCTCCTGAAGGACATGGCCTGCCCATTCTGAGGTCTCATGGACATTCAGGAAAACACCAGCTTTTCTAGTCCAGGCTCTGGCTTTGGACTGCGTTTTAGAGGAAAGGTCTAGGCTTCTTCCTCTTGCCCTGGTGAGATCCTTGGCTAAGTCCTAACAACCCTAAAATAGAACATTATCTCAGCCCTGCCTTTCCATTATAAACGGCTCTGGGGAACAGACAGAAACAGAATTGTCAGGGTAGGGATTTGCCAACTTGTTTGGAAAGCTGCTGTTGCTTACAGAGCCTCTTGAGACTTCTCATTCACCGTCTCTCAACCTGGGCTGCAAGAGCCCTTTAGGGCCTGCAAAGTTCTCTTTCTAGAATCTGAGTCTGTGAGTTTCCAAGGTCTTGGACTGTGATTTGTGGGAGATTTGCATTGCTCTTCACTCATTCAGGAATCTACAGGCATTTTCTATATGCCTGGCACAGTACAAGGCACTGTGAGGACCAGCAATAATAAGACAAACTCCCTGTTGCCACAGAGCTTATTTACCTGTGGGGGAGACAAACAACACACAGATAAGTGAAATATTTGGGAAGTTCTAGGTAGAAAAATAAGGGCAGATGAGGAGTAGAAAATCTTGTGCATGCTGTTTTCGTGAGGTTAGACAGGAGAGGAAGAGGTAATGTGTGAGCAGAGAGCTCAGTGAAGCGAGAGTGTGAGCGATTCTCACAGCATACAGGGGTCAGGCACTTCCTTCCTGCCCTGAGAATCCCAGAGTCCCTGTGCTGGGAGGGAAGTGACCACGGGGTCTCCAGCAGACCCTCCCCTGACATCCCATCATCCTAGAAAAAAATCCGAACGCCTCAGTGTAGCATACAGTGGAGTTTGTTGTTGCTGATTGGTTATTGTCTGCTTTATTTAATTAATTGATTGATTTAGAGACCGAGTCTCACTCTGTCACCCAGGCTGGGGTGCTATGACAATCGTAGCTCACTGCAACCTCGGCCTCCCAGGTAAGCAATTCTCCCTCAGCCTCCCGAGTAGCTCGAATTACAGCTAATAAAGCCCAGATAATTTTTTTGTACCTTTAGTAGAGACAGGGTTTCACCATGTCGGTCAGGCTGGCCCTGAACTCCTGAACTCGTGATCCACTCACCTCGGCCTCCCAAAGTGCTGGAATTACAGGCGTGAGCCACTGCCTGGCCTGTCTGCTTTCTTTTTTAAAATGGTCCTGCTGGATGTGGCGGCCTGTAATCCCAGCACTTTGGGAGGCTGAAGCGGGTGGATCATCTGAGGTCAGGAGTTCGAGACCAACCTGGCCGACATGGTGAAACCTGTCTCTACTAAAAATACAAAACATTAGCTGGGCATGGTGGCACACACCTATAATTCCAGCTACTCAGGAGGCTGAGGCAGGAGAATCTCTTGAACCCGGGAGGTGGAGGTTGCACTGAGTCGAGATCAGGTCACTGCACTCCAGCCTGGGTGACAGAGTAGGGGGAAAAAAGGTCCAACCCCAGTGGGTCCTTCTGGCCCACTCTCCCCAGCCTGTCCCTACTTTCAGACACACGCAGTCCTTCTTTGTGCCTTCGCCTCGAGCTCCCAAGAAGCTGCACTGTGAAACTCAGCCTTTGCTTCAATTTCCTTCTGCTTGTGATTCCCTCTCCTCCTTCTTTCTGGAAAGCTGCAACTAAGTTGGGGCTTTAAACATCACCTTTTCCATGGAGACTTTTCTTATTCCTGTCATACAGCAATTTTTCTCCTTTAATAGCACTATTTGACTTTTTTTTTAGACAGAGTCTCACTCTGTCACCCAGGCTGGAGTGCAATGGCACAATCTGGGCTCACTGCAACCTCTGCCTCCTGGGTTCAAGCAATTTACCTGCCTCAGCCTCCCAAGTAGCTGGGATTACAAGTGTCTGCCACCACGCCTGGGTAATTTTTGTATTTTTAGTAAAGATGGGGTTTCACCGTGGTAGTCAGGCTGGTCTTGAACTCCTGACCTCAGGTGATCCACCTGCCTCGGCCTCCCAAAGTGCTGGGATTACAGGCATCAGCCATCACGCCTGGCCTGACTTATTTTGTGGAAAGTACTACACTTTTTTTTGTTTTTTTGAGACAGTGTCTCACTGTGTCACTCAGGCTGGAGTAAATAGCTGGGATTACAGGCATGTGCCCCCACGTTTGGCTAATTTTTTTGTATTTTTAATAGAGATGAGGTTTAACTATATTGGTGAGGCTAGTCTCAAACTCCTGACCTCGTGATCGGCCCACTTTGGTCTCCTGAGTGCTGGGATTACAGCTGTGAGCCACCGTACCCTGCCAGAATATTCTTGAATTCCTGGCTCAGCAGTCTGTCTCCCTTCAAATTCAGTGCTCCTGGAAAGGCCCAGAGTGTACCTGTTTCACCATTGGCTCCCCAGTGCTATTACCCTGCCTGACATGTAACTGACACTCAACTAATCTTGGGGAATGGAAGAAGAGGGAAGGCCAAGGAAGATAGAACTGAGTGATGAGATGCCTGCCGCCCTCCCACTCCCTTCACCTCCACCTGCTCTACAGCCTCTTTCCCCTCCCCCCAGGGAGCTATGTGTGACCAGATACCTGCGGTTCAGTTTGTCTGAGTTTTGTTATTTACAAGTACAGATTAATAGCTAGAAATAATTTCAAGAAAGTTTAAAAGGCAGGATAGCTGATGGTGAGAATGTAAGCAACAGATATTGCTTATAGTTCATATTAGCTTGATTAACGATGCATGGGAAAACCATTTCACGCAAATGCCACCTTTTCTTTACCATATTATACAAGTAACTACATAGAAGTGTTTAGAAAAGAAAAATCCTTGCCCATCTTTAGTCTTCACTTACGTGCTAAAATATTTTATAAACTTGTAATTTAAAGTCAGTATCTCCTAGGTCCCTGAAATTGGGATCACCAGAAGCAATGGAAAGTTACAAATTAGATGTAGTTCAAAGTATTAAAGGTTTTACAAATATACTGGCCACATCAACGATGGCATTTACCCACACTATATTGAACTTTCGGATGGGCCCCAACATCTAAAGATACAAACCAAGGAGCAGAAGGTTTGGCTCCAGATGGGGCATGAGTGCCAGGCCTGGGTGATGGTCAGGTGTCAGGGGCACACACAAAATAGCATGAAAGACATGTGTGCCCCACGATGAACACCACCACCACCACACATTTTTAGTGCAACAGTCTTACTACTTCATTATTACAATAAATAGGCCTCTTAGGGTCACACACTTTTCTTTCTTTGAAACAATCTGAAGCTTATAGAAAAGTTGGAAGCACAGTACAAAAGCTTCTTTTCCCAAACCAGTTGTAAGTATGTTATTGACAGGAGACCTCTCATTCCCAAGTACTTTCGTGTGTAATTCTCACAAACAAGGACATCCTACAGAACCTCAACATAACTGTCAAAAGCAGAGAAAATGGAAAAATTAACATTTTTATATTACTCCCATCGAATCCTCAGACAACATTCAAGTTTGGCCAGGCATCTCAATAATGCCCATTCTGCAAAAGGATCTCGTTCAGAATCACGTGTTACATTTAGCTTTTATGTCTCCTTCAATCTGGAACCATTTCTCAGTCTTCCTGTGACTTTCACATAGCCTTGATACTTTTGAAGAATCCAGGCCAGTTATTTTGTAGATGTCTGTCACTTTGGGTTACTTATGTTTCCTCTGGGTTAGACTCAGGTTATGCATCTTTGGACAGGAATAACACAGAATAACTGTAGTTCTGAATTGTCCCATTACTAATGACATTCACTTAGGTCATTTGCTTAAAATACTATCTACCAGAATTCTCCTTTATACCATCACATTTCTTTTTATTGGTTTCTGGAAAAATACTTTGAAATTATGTAAAAATCTCATCCCATATCAAATGTTTTACTTGTTCAAGTTGATTTATTTCAGTATGGGCTCATGGTTTCCTGCCTTATCCAATAAGTTCTAATCCATCACTAACATTTTCATTTTGATGCTCAAGTTATCCCAGATTTGGCTAGTAGAAGCCCCTTCAGTCTGCCTTCTGTGTCCTTTTGACATGTCCCTGTCATTCTTCATAAACTTCCTTATGTTTTGGCACAAAAGATGTTCCATGGTCATCTTTTCCCTCTTCAGCCCTGGAATAATCCATTTTGTGAAGGAACTTGTTGGAGGTGGGGCCTGGTGGGAGGTGATTGGATTACGGGGGTGGTTTCTAATCATTTAGCACCATCCCCCAAGCGCTGTCTCGTGACAGAGTTCTCACAAGATCTAGTTGTTTGAAAGTGTGGAGGCCAGATGCAGTAGCTCATGCCTGTAATCCCAGCACTTTGGGAGGCCAAGGCGGGCAGATCACCAGAGGTCAAGAGTTCAAGACCAGCCTGTCGAACATGTGAAACCCATCTCTACCAAACATAACAAAAATAATTAACTGGATGTAGTGGTGCATGCCTATAATCCCACCTACTTGAGAGGCTGAGGCACAAGAACTGCTTCAATCTGGGAGGTGGAGGTTGCAGTAAGCCAAGATCATGCCACTGCACTCCAGCCTGGGTGACAGAGTGAGACTCTGTCTCAAAAAAAAAAAAGAAAGAAGAAAAGAAAAGGAAGTGTGTAGCACCTCCCACTTTGCTCCTTCTCTCTCCTGTTGGCCATGGGAAGACATACCTGCTTCTGCTTTCCCTCCATCTTTAGCCGTGACTGTAAGTTTCCTGAGCCCTCCCCAGAAGAAGGAACCTGTACAGCCTGCAGAACCGTGAACCAATTAAACCTCTTTTCTTTATAAATGACCCAGTCTCAGGTATATCTTTACAGCAGTGGGGAAAAAAACTAATACAGAACGCTAGTTCCTTTTCATGGAGAATGGTATTTAGAAACCAAGATCTCGATGTTAAGCATTCTTACTGCTCTAGGGGTGACACTGCTCTTGAGCTATAATTTTCTTCCTTGCCATATTTGTAAATTTATTCTACTACAGTGATAAACATGGCTCCCATTCCTTTTACATATTTACTTATCTGTCTCCTTGACTATAACCAATTTCCCAATGCTCCTGCCACCCCCTCTGCCTTGTGTGTGCCTTCCTCACACCACTTGGAACCCAACATCCCAACTCAGGATACTCTCCCCAGCAGACCCCTTCTCACCCTGCTCTGGACCACCACAGTCCCCCACCTCCCCACTTAGGGGCAGGTAGTCACTTTGCCAGGCTGTACCTAGTGGCTCTAAGATTGTATTGTGGGAGAAGGGGAGAGGAAGATGGTAAGATATTTCTGAGACATCCCCAAATGTCTGAAAGAGGATATTGTATATATCTGCTGATTAAATAAATTGATTTTATATCACTAGATCCAGATTGTTAGATCATATTATTTAATCATGTTTTAGGTCATTTTTAAATTGAGATATAATTCATATGCTATTGAACCCACACACATTTAAGTGAACAATTAAGTAGGGTTTTCTTATATTCAAATAATTATACAATTGCCACCACTTAATAATTTCAGACATTTTCAGTATCCCCAAAAAGACACTTCATATTTATTAACACTCAGTCCCCATTCTCTCCTTCCTCCAGCCCCTAGCAACAACTAATCTATTATCTCTATGCATTTGCCTATTGGGGACATTTTATATAAATGGAATCATACAAAATGTGGCCCTTTGTGATTGTCTTTCAGTTAGAATAATGATATCAAAAATTGTCCATGTCGTAGAATGTACTTCATTCCTTTTTATGGCCAAACAATATTTCACTGTATGGATATGTTGTAGTTTGTTGATGGATATCGGTCATTCCAGCACCATTGTTGTAGAAAGTAAAAAGTTCCTCTTCAAAGTTTCCCTTCTTATTAAAGAATAATAATAATACATGTTAGAAATAATAGTTCCTTTTAAAGACTTTCTTCAAAGCCTTCTTACTTTTTGCTAGTAACTCTTTATTAAGCCCTATTTTATGTACCTGTTAGATATAAAGGAATAAGTACATTCTATGTCCTTGTACTTTAACCAAGATATTTGTGCTGGACATGCTCACAGGCATGTCCCAGCTCACAGCCTATGCCCCTTCCTTATTCAGAAATGTTGTTGCTTTTCTAAGTTCTTTTATAAGCAACTTCCTCTTTTCCTTTGTTCTCCATTGCCTTTACCTATTTAGGAAAGTTTTAAGTTGTTAGCCAATCTAGTTTAGCTTAGACTGAAGTCCAGCTCCAACCAACGGAGATAGGACACAGCAGTAAAGACCCAATGTGTAAGGAATAAATATTCCTGCCTTTCCTTTGTTCAGTGTGCTCTCATGGCAGGACTGCTGACAGGTAACACCCTTTCTGCAGAAAGTAAAATTGCCTTGATGAGAAAACATTTTGTCTGAATGCTAATTTTTCCTTGTGGCACCTAGGAACAAGCATTTCTAACAAAACGGTGGCCCGTACACGGACCCATTCCCCTCTGGGAGCACTCTCTGGTTCTCCTTCATGAGGAGATGTGCCCTGCTGCCTCATTGCGGTGGCCTCAGGAATAAGGAATCGGGACCCACCTGATGCGAGGAATAAACCCAAACTCAGCAGCATGGGAAAAGGCTTGTAGCATTGCATTGACCAGGCAACTCTGTGCACAGACCAAGGTAGGAAATGTCACAAAGGGATGATAAAGTACTTCCTTGGTGGTCAAAATTCTAGAGGTTGAGTGTGGGTGTCCATGTGTGAGTTCGATGTGAGTGGATCTTCTCTGCAAGATCTGTGATAGTTTCATACAGCCTAGAGGCCAGACAGGGCAAAACGAATGGATCTGAAAGTTCTGTGATCGTTCCATACAGCCTAAAGGCCGGAGAGAGTGAAACGAAAGGAAAGGAGTGAAAGAGATCTCCAGAAGTGGGGAGGGGATAGTTAGAATTCTCCCTGGGAAAAAGAAGGACAAGCCTCTGAAAAAGAGGATAGGCAAGAAACCTCTGGGTCAAGATGGGTTAAGTCTAACTGGCACCCAGTATGGGAGCTGTTTCTAAAAACAGGGATAGGTAAAAAGCCACAGGGAAGACGGTGAAGGATTCCTTGGTCAGGACCAAGGAAAGAGAAGCTGTGGGGTCGGTAAAGTGTTCTTTAGTTGAGGTGTCTTAAAGGTTAAAAAATAGCTAAGAAATCCCCATTAGAAGATACAGGACCTTAAGGAATTAATAATAAAAGAAATTAAAAAGTCAGTACCCCAAATCCAGAATTTTTTTTTTGAGATGGAGTTTCACTCTTCTTGCCCAGGCTGGAGTGCAATGGTGCAATCTCAGCTTACCACAACTTCTGCCTCCCAGGTTCAAGTGATTCTCCTGCCTCAACCTCCCAAGTAGCTGGGATTACAGGCATGCACCAGCACACCTGGCTAATTTTGTATTTTTAGGAGAGACAGTGTTTCTCCATGTTGGTCAGTCTGGTCTCAAACTCCCGACCTCAGCTTCCCAAAGTCCTGGGGTTATAGGCATGAGCCACTGTACCTGGGCCAAACACAGAATCTTACCCAAACATTTAATATACAGCAAGGGAAAGACCAGCAGAGAGGAAAGAGAAACTAGAAAAGGGAGAAACTAAGAAAAGAAATCAGAAAGAGAAAGGGGAGGAAATGGCAGATGTGGAGAACCAGAGAGATAAAGAGCACAAATGAAATAGAGACTTAAGGAAAAGACCCTATGAGTCTGGCAAAAAAAGATTTGGACAGAAACAAAGATTAGAGAGACAAAGAGAAGGAAAGAATAAGAGAGAGACTGGAAGAGACAGAGATCAGAGAAAGACACAAAGGGTGAGACAAAGGAGAGAGATAAAATGGGAAGAAGAGAAAGAAATATTAAGAAAGTTATAGATATAAGAATGCACCTTTAGTAAAGAAGGTTATAAAACAAAGTAAGAAAGTTAAGGCAAGTGGAACATTATCTGTGAAAGTCGTGAAAAATGTTACAAAAAGGAATGGGCTCAAGTGATCTTCCCACCTCAGCCTCCTGAGTAGCTGGGACTACAGGTGCATGCCACCATGCCTGGTTACTTAAAAAAAAATTCTTTTTGTAGAGATGGGGCCTTACTCTATTGCCCAGGCTGGTCTCAAGCTCCTGGCCCCAAGCAGTTTTCCTGCCTTGGCCTCCCAAAGTGATGGGATTATAGGCATATGCCACCACACCCAGACAGTCTTTGACTTTTGATTGGATTGTTTAGTCCATTTGCACTTAATACAGTCATAGTCATTGATTTGGTAGGATTTATATCTGTTATTTTGCTATTTGTTTTCTATAAGTCTTAAATTTTTTTGTTTCTCTATTTCTTCATGCTTTCTTTTGTGGTAAATAGATTTTTTTAAATCATTTTAGCCTTGCATTTCATTTAAATAGTACACTATTTTAATTTTCTTGTTGTATATTTTAGTAAGTGATTTTGAGTTACTTTCTTAGTGGCTGGCCTGGGGATTATCATTAATACCTTATTTCAAAATAATCAAGTTAGTTAGGATTAATACCAACTTAATTTCCATCATATGAAAAACTTCACTTCAGTATAACTCCATTTCCTCTTTCCTCCTTTGCTGTTAGTTTCAGACGAATTACATTTTTCTAAATTATAAGCCTAACAATGTAATTTTATAATTACTGTTTTATATAGTTATCTTTTAAATCACATAGGAGAAAAGAGAAGTTACAAATCAAAAATATATTGACTTTATAACATACCTATGTGGTTACCAGTGCCCTTTACCAGTGCTCTTTATTTCTTTATGTGGACTTGAGTTCATGTGTATGGTCCTTTCATTTTAGTCTGAAATATTCTCTTTAACGTTTCTTGCAGGGCAGATCTGCTAGTGAAAAAATTTCTCCATTTTTGTTTATCTGAGAATATCTTTTTCATTTTTGAAGCATAGAAGCATAGTATTGCTGCATACTACAAATTGCTGCATACAAAGAATTCTTGGCTGGCAGTCTTTCTTTTAACACTTTGAATATGTCATCTTCTTGCCTTCTGGCTTCCATGGTTTCTGCTGATAATTCATGTTAATCTTATTGAGGATCTCTCTCTCTCTCTCTCTCTGTTTTCTTTTGCTCTCTCTGAGTTAAAAGAAGTCTCACTCTGTCACCTAGGCTGGAATGCAGTGGTACAATCACAGCTCAGTGAAGCCTTCACCTCCCATGTTCAAGCAATCCTCCCCACCACAGCCTCCCAAGTAGCTAGAACTACAGGTGTACACTACTTTGCCTAATTTCTGTATTTGTTACAGAGACGGAGTTTCATCATGTTGCCAGGCTGGTCCTAAACTCCTGGGGCCAAGGGATCCACCCGTCTTAGCCTCCCAAAGTGCTGTGATTACAGGCATGAGCTACCATGCCTGGCTTTTTTTTTTTTTAAAGAGATTGTCACCCAGGAATGTAGTGGTGGGATCATAGCTCACTACAACTTTGAACTCCTGGACTCAAGTGATCCTTCTACCTTAGCCTCCTGAGTATTCATGACTACAGGCATGCACTACTATACCCAGCTGAAGTTTTAATTTTTATTTGGATAGAGATGAGGTCTGACTGCATTGTCCAGGCTGGGCTCAAACTCCTGGCCAGGCCTGGCCTCAAGCAATGCTTCTGCATTGGTCTCCCAAAACACTGGGATTACAGTCACAAGCCACGGTGCCCAGGCTTTACTAAGGATCTCTTATATGTGATAGTCACTTTTCATTTTCTACTTTCCAGATTCTCTCTTTACCTTTAAACAATTTGACTATGATAAGTCTTTGAGCTTATCTTACTCAGAGTTTGTTAAACCTCTTGAATATATAGATTACTGTTTTTCATCAAATCTGGGAAGTTTTAGCTATTATTTCTTCATATATTCTTTCTTCCCCTTTCTCTATTTCTGGGATTACCATTTTGCTATGTTGGCAGACTTGATGGTGTCCTACCATCTCAGAGGCTCTGTTCATTTTTCTCCTTTTTTTTTTTTTTTTGGTCACTTACACTGGAATAATTTCAATTGACCTATATTCAAGTTCACTGATTACTTTTTGACATCACAAATCTCCTCTTGAATTCCTCTAGAAAATTTAGTAAATTCCTTATTTTTTATTATACTTTTCAACTCCAGAATTTTATTTTTTATTTTTAGGTGGGGTCTCATTCTGTCACCAGGGCTAGAATGCAGTGGCATGATCTCTGTTCATTGCAACCTCTGTCTCCTGGGTTCAAGCAATTCTCATGCTTCAGCCTCCCAAGCAGCTGGGGCTAGAGGCACTGCCACTATGACCGGCTAATTTTTGTTTTCTTAGAGAGACAGGGTTTCACCATGTTACTCAGGCTGGTCTGGAACTCTTGACCTAAGGTGATCTGCGCACCGTGGCCTCCCAAAGTGCTGGGATTACAGGTGTGAGCCACTGTGCATAGCCCAGAATTTATTATTATTTTTAGACAGGATCTGACTCTTTTGCCCAGGCTGGAGAGCTGTGACCCAATGTCACCGCAATCTCCACCTCCCAGACTCAGGTGATTCTTGTGCCTCAGCCTCCCGAGTAGCTGGGACTACAGGCATATGCCACCACGTCTGGTGGACGTTTGTATTTTTAGTAGGGATGGGGTTTCACCGTGTTGGCTAAGATGTTCTCAAACTCTTGACCTCACATGATCTGCCCACCTTGGCCTCCCAAAGTGCTGGAATTATAGGTGTGACCTAGCAACTTCAGAATTTTTTAAATGATTGCTATCTTGTTATTGATATTCTCTGCTTGATAAAATTTATTTTCATACTTTCCTTTAATTCTTTAGATATGTTCCTTTAGTGATTTGAACATATTTATAATATCTGATTTAAAGTCTTTGGGCTGGGCATAGTGGCTCATGGCTATGATCCTAGCACTTTGGGAGGCTGAGGTGGGTGGACAGATTGAGGCTAGGTGTTCAAGAACAGCCTGGCTTCAGGTAGAAATACCAGGTACAATTTTTCTTTCCGTAAAGAAATAATATATCTGTTTGTGCAGTGTTCTTCTAAGGAAGACAATTAAAAGTCTTAACACTAAACAATTTCAAGAATTGTATGGCAGATCCGGGCACAGTGACTCATGTCTGTAATCCCAGTACTTTGGGAGGCTGAGGCAGTTGGATCACTTGAGGTCAGAAATTCAAGACCAGCCTGACCAATATGGTGAAACCCCATTTCTATGAAAAATACAAAAATCAGCTGGATATAGAGGCAGGCATCTGTAATCCCAGGTACTCAGGAGGCTGAGTCAGGAGAATTGCTTGAACCCAAGAGGCAGAGGTTGCAGTGAGTTGAGATCACACCAGTGCACTCCAACCTAGGTGAAAAAGCAACACTCTGTCTCAGATAAATAAATTAATAATAATAGTAAAGTTTTTGTTTGGTAAATCCAACATTTCAGTTTCCTTGGAGATAGTTTCTATAGACTGTTTTTTTACCCTGTGTATGGACTATTATTTCTAATTTCTCAGGGTGTCTTAATTTTTTTCTTTTGGCAAATGCCCATGGGATAGAGCTGTTCATACAGAGTCAGGTCAAACAAAAACAAGTCCTGAGAATAAAGTTTTTCAAGAGATTTCAAGACATGTCAAATATGACCTGTCCTTGGGTACAGGGCTTCTCAAAGAGCTTCAAATCTGTGTTCAGCTTCCAGTGAATGGTAAGCTACTGATGTTTACAGTTTCCATGGATGTGAGGCTGTTGGTTTTTAAGGCTGCCATGGAGCTAGGAAGAGAGATGAGAATAGCGCAATTTCAGATGCTGCAAAAATCACTATTACCAAGATTCAGCCATGTTTCTCAAATAAATGCTCCAAGAATTGCTGCAAGCATTTGTTTCATTCCCAGGGTTTTTTTGTTATTTATTTATTTATTTATTTGAGATGGAGTCTCAGTCTGTTGCCAGGCTGGAGTGCAATGGCATGATCTCGGCTCACTGCAACCTCCACCTCCGGGGTTCAAGCGATTCTCCTGCCTCAGCGTCCCAGGTAGCTGGGACTACAGGAGTACACCACCACACCCAGCTAAATTTTGTATTTTTAATAGAGACAGATTTCACCGTGTTGGCTAGTCTGGTCTTGAACTCCTGACCTCAAGTGAGCCACCCACCTCAGTCTCCCAAAGTGCTGAGATTACAGGCATGAGCCACTGTGCTTGGCCTCCAGTGTTTTTAAAAAGGTGATTTTTGATGATTTTTGCCAGTGTTCTTATTTTTTTAGAGGAGCATATTTCTGGAGGCCCTTAGTCCACCATTCCTGAAGTGCTTTCCAACCTGAATCACTGTCAAATGGAATGGAGACTCACTATTTAAAGGAAAAACTTCCTATTCTTTTGTTTCTACTTCTTAATTGACTTCTCCTTCATATGCTGAAGTTGTGCCTTGGGGTGCCATTACTTCACTGCCATGGTTCTTACCCCAGCCAACAGCAGCCTCTTCTGTATCTGTCAGAACAAATCATCTCTTTTTAGATTTTCTAATATGGCTTTCCGGAAGCATCTGTGGTTGTTGACATTGCCTTCTTCTTAGAAACCCTGTGCTCTTGAGCTTGTAAAACTTTTCTGTCTCTCTTCTTACTTCTAATATTACTTCATCTGTATTTATTTTGGAAGAAGCTTTTATTCTTCCTGCTCGTTTACCATTGGTATTTTCTAGAATTCTATCCTCAATTCTTACCTCTTCGTACACTGCCACTCACCTCCAAGCCAGGGAATAGTATTTATATCCAAGGATCCAACCAACATCAACATATTGATGTTTAAATTTTTTACTTTCAGGTCTTACAATCTGGACACAAATGCCTGACTTTTTACTGGACCTAGCACAAGGATATCTCATCGCTGATAATAATAATACTCTCTAGCATGTATTGAGGTTACAGTATGTATGAGGTTACAGGCACTATGCCAGTTGGTTTATATGTATTATCTCTAATCTTTATAATAATTTTGTATAATAGTTATTACCCATTTTTTTACATACTCAAGATCAGACTGCTAAAAAGCAGGAAAGCTGGGACTTGAACTCAAGAGTTGTTGCCTTCCAAACCTATGTAATTATCTCGTCTATAAAACAGGAACAGGCTGGGTGCGGCGGCTCACGCCTGTAATCCCAGCACTTTGGGAGGCCTAGGTGGGTGAATCGCTAGTGGTCAGGAGTTCAAGACCAGCCTGGCTAACATGGTGAAATCCAGTCTCTCCAAAAAATACAAAAAATTAGCCGGGTGTGATGGTGAGTGCCTGTAATCCCAGCCACTTGGGAAGCTGAGGCATGAGAATTGCTTGAACCCAGGAGGCGGAGGTTGTAGTGAACCAAGGTCACGCCACTGCACTCCAGCCTGGGTGACACAGTGAGACTCAGCCTCAAAAATAAAATAAAACAGGAACAATACTGTTATACTACTCTTTATGAGGATTAAATGAGTTAATACTTACAAAGCATAAAATGGTGTTTGACCCACAGTAAAAATTTGTACATGTTAGCTGTATATTATAGAATGCTGCCTCTCAACTTATCTCCCCATGTCTCTGCTTTCTCTACCCACCTGTCACCCCTCAGAAGACTTTCCCCTTTCTGTGTTCCCTATTTTGGTCAATGATATCACCATATACTCTGCCACCCGAGAAAGACGTATCAGAATTAGCTTTCACTTTTACTTCTCCTCCATTCCTCCACACTTAGTTAGTTGCCAAGTCCCACTGAGTCTTTAAGCTATCCCACCACCCCCAGCTCTCTAATTCAGGCTTCCATCATCAGGATTATTGTAGTTATCACTTGTCTCCCTCGGTCTCTCCTTCCTCAGCTCCATTCATTCAGCAAACAGTTTTCTATACTTATTATATATCAGATATTCTTTCTAACACATGATTTGATTATATCACTTTCTTACTTAAAAAATTTAAAACAACAGGCCTATTAGAATTAAGCCCAAAATCTTCAGTGTGGAATTTAGAACACTACACAGCCTGTTCCCTGCACTGCAATTCCATCTTTGCTCGCCACCACACTTTCAAAACAATACCGCGTGTTTTATCCATGCCAGACAACCAGCCATTCCCTCAAGACGTCACGATGGTTCACCCTTCCATGCTTTGGCTTATGCAATCCTATATGGCTGGAATTCCTCTCCTGCCTCCACCTCCACACTCTTCTTTTAATTTCCCACACAGCCTTGCAAATGCAGCTGAAGCGTTACCTGTCCTACAAAGCATCCCTCAGTATCTACCCACCTGCAACACCGGGAGGCAAGGGTTCCCTCCCGTCCTCCCCACAGACCAGTGTTCATACTGGTGACACTTAGGGTTGTCATGTTGACTCCCTCCCTCAGTAAATCTGTGAAAAAGGGAAGGAATCATTCCTTATGTTTTTGTGTCTTCAGCATCTAGCAGAATTCCTGACATAGATCACATTTTCAGACAATGTTGCTTGCTTCTATAGTGATACCAAAAAAAGGGTGTTTTTTCTATCTCTGGCGACAGAAATTGTGACTGCACTTGAGAAAGGGTTTGGAGTGTGGTAGAACTGATTTTAAATAACAAAACGTATTTAAATTGTCCTTAAAACTTGTTGGTTATTTGAGAAATGACCAAAATTTTCCTAGCAGGCTGAACGGCAGGGAAATGGAGTGAGAAGATAAAATAGGCTTCAGCCTTCAGTGAGGAAGGGACTGGCTGTGCCTTGCTTATGTAACTGTCTAAAACCAATGGGACAAAACTCGACTTTCATTTTCACTCTTTTGCCAGGGAAAACACTCCAGACTGTTGAAGAAGAGACCCTCTGAGCATGCTGCCGAGCTGGGTGTTCAGTCTTCCACCTTCTTGTGACTCGAGCTGGGCCCACAGTAGCATCCGTGTCAGCCACTTTGACTCATGACCAAACAATTCAGTGAACTCTCAGTATGTTGACAAAATAAGCAGCTTGAATAAACAAGTTGACTTACATGGACGAAACCAGAAGGTTATTCTGGATAACTGGCCACCCAGCTTCAGTCTTGCCCAGGAACAAACCTTATATTCTTCTCTTTGGCATTCAGAACCACATCTTCTGGATATTCTCTGGTTGACTAAAAATAGTTCTAATAAGTGGTTAAATTACTGTCTTTTTGGATTCCAAGATGAAAGAAGAAAATTACTGTTTGTTTAAGTTCCAGGGAGTTAGTCCAGTTGCCTAATATAAACCCCAGAAACAGCCATTCACTTGAGTTTCAAACAGAGAAGTGATGTGGAAACTCCTCTGGGACTTCAGCATTCCCCTTGCCGCATCAGAATGTGATGTAACTCTGTGTACTCGTGGATTTCAAGCTTGTGAAGAGGACCGGTGCCATATCTGCGCTGTGACTTAAAATCACGACTACCTGTTTTCTCAGCAAGCTGGTTTCCTTCAATGTTTGCTTTCTCACAGTGGTACCGATTTCTGCTCCTTCCATTTCCAAAAGTACTAAAAAGCCATTGAAGGTACATGGAAATTTCTGAGAAACACATTTAGAAACCATTTGGCAGGATCTGTGCTTTCTGGGAGAACAAGCCTTCTTTCCCTGTTATTTTCTCTTTGGAACATTTGCAGGAAAACAAGACCTCTGCTCTTTAAAGATCTTTTTTGTGTGTGATGGTGTCCACACCTACAGACAGAATCTTCCAGAGAATCACAATTAGGACTTTAAAGGGCTGCATAGGTGGGGTGGGTGTTACTGCTGACACAGACAGCCACATATGTGGTATGTAGCTTCAGCCACCTGGCTGCCTGAGAAAATACTCCCTTTTACCCTTCTGTGCTCCCTTTTATTCCAGAACTGGAGACCAGGCCTCAGTGCACACAGCTAGGAAAGGTACTACAAGGCATGATCAGCTGTCCTTGAGAGAGCACAGTTTGAAGGGTCATACCGCAAAGGAGGAACAGGGTAAACCAATACTACAGGTCCGCTTTAGACATATCATCACTGAGCTGCTCCAACCTTATTTCTCACACATTGATCTTTCTTTTCTCCCTGCCTCCACAGAATCATGCATAATGTATCTTATTCGCAAAACATTTAATCTTAATCCTCTGGGAGAACGCTAATTTAATACTAGATCAATAATTATGGAGATGATTAAAAACAGGAAGTCATCTTTATATTTGATATTAGGATGAACAAATACAAAATTTTATCTTTGTATTTGGATGAACGAATGAATATACAACCATTTTAGCTATTATTAATAGAGGAAAATTTAAACGTTAATGGAGTTTAACCAAGGATAGTTGATGCTTGGGAGATTCTTGGTAAGTGCAACAGAAAGGGGCTTATAAAAAGCTGCAAAATTTTAGTGATCAAAATCCACAGGAGCTTACAGAGATTTTTCTAGAAGGCACAGGTCATGTTTACTTGTTTTACTTGCAGTCTTCTGGATGCTGGGAAAATTGAGGTTCTACTTCTGAGTGTTAACATCCTGTTTAAAATAAAGTCCAAAGTAACATTCAACTGATTAATCAGGACAATTTGAGGCACTTAGTAGCCTTAAGGATCCAGTATCTTTCCATCTGTTTCTCCTGACTTTAGACATTGTCTTGGCCAAAGTTATTGAGCAAACACCAACTACGTGTTCAGCCATGTACCAGGTCCTCTGGGAACCCACAAGGAAAGTGAAAAGTCTATGTAATACAGACTCATGGCAAAAGGCACAAACATTAGTATATGCATAAACAATAGCTGATTTACTGCTATGAGTGAAATGGGTACTAAGAGGTTATTTGATGGCCATAGACTTCCAAGGATAATCAGTTGTTCATGATGAAATGTGAAAGTTAACTTTTTATATCAGCTTAAATCTTTTATTCTTGCTCAAGAGTTTCCACCCTCCCAAGATAGCAAAAATATTTATGATCATTAACAATTCAAAGATGAATTTATGAAATGGGTCTGAGTATCTATAGACAAAACTATTTTGCAAAAATGGGACAGAATTAAGTTTCTAAACAAAATTGGATGATCCCACATTAGTATGATACGTATACTGTCTCGAGATCAAAATGAAATCGCTCCCTAAAGAAGTATTTGAGAAAGCACAAGAGATGTCATCCCAAATTGCCATTATACCTATTTCAGACATATTAATATTGCTTGAATGCCATTGTTAAATGGCAGAAAGACATAAAAAAGTGTAAACATATTTATTTTTCCTTTAAGAAGGAAAAGCCCACTCCCTAGGGCTCTCCTCTGTAAGGAAAGCATCAAAAAGATTATGCAGTTCAGCAAAATTACATGCACCATATGCTTCAAACCTCAGGTTGTGACTATTTTGGTTAGATTTATTGCTTCGATTTCATCGGAAACACAACCACTTTACTTGAAAGCCTTGTTAAATATTCTACCACGATTCCAAAGAATTAATTGAAACAAGAAAGGTCTCACATTACCCTAAGTGAACACTTCTTCGCTAATTTGCCAGATTGCCTTCCCCAAGCTCCAGAATGTGAAAAATGCCGTCCTTGCCATAGTGATGTCACCAACATTGCTGGTTGCCCTTATGGGCTCCAGCTGGGCTTCTAGTTACACCAGCCATGCACTCTAAATCAAGCATGTTGTCTTCCTGGGCAGAATAACATACTGCAAAAGGTTACTGTTGCCAAGAGTTTGTCCATGATGTAGAAATACACAGAGTGCTTATTGATTTTCGTTCAGTATTTTTAAATGATTTATATGGAGTACTGATCACATCAGGTTTTCTTGTGCACACAGCGCCAGAAGCAGCTGTCCAAAATCTTACCAGAAATGTGGTCTATTAGATCATCTAGGGTCACCTATTAGAAGAGTTGAATGTAATTCCCAATGTTCCCAGAGAGGTGGGAGATTTTATGTAAGACATTCGGGAAGGTCTG
This sequence comes from Plecturocebus donacophilus, assembly GCA_004027715.1. Lineage (NCBI taxonomy): Eukaryota > Metazoa > Chordata > Mammalia > Primates > Pitheciidae > Plecturocebus > Plecturocebus donacophilus. Next base: position 7,748 of record PVKP010011658.1, on the reverse strand, counting down.
CCAGTGCCAGCAGCTTGGGGCTTCTGGAACTAAACCACGTCCAGTTTCTCTTCATGCTGGTGCTTCCCGGGCATCACTTGCTAATTTATACATCAGAGGGCAACACGGGGAAGGAAGGAGGACAGCGCTTCTGTGAGCTGACTGGTAGCAATTGGAGTGAAGGTTCTTTGGGAGAGTATAGCAGTATTGACTCAGTTTAGTTTTGGAAAAGTTTATCTATCCAGATGGTAAATCGTGACATTTATTAACTAAGAATAAAGTTGATACAACTTATTTTAGTTACTTTGCAAATTTTAAATATACAGAAAAAAGACAAAATAGCATAAAGATCCACAGAACTAATTACTCAACTTCAAAAGTTATCAACATACAGAAAATCTTATTCTATCTCTATCCTACTTACTAATCCCCACCCCATCATGTATTTTGGATTTTGGGGGGCATGAGTTGGGTTTTGGGGGGCAAGACTACCGTATTAGCTTGTTAGGGTGGCCATAACCAAGTGCCATAGACAGGGTGGCTTAAATAATAGCTATGAATTTTCTTACAATTCTTGAAGCTAGAAGTCCAAGATCAAGGTGTCCACAGTGTTCGTTTCTCCTGAGGCCTCTCTCCTTGGCTTGTACAGGGCCATCGTCTCCCTGTGTCTTTACATGGTTCTCCCTCTGTACCTGCCCAAATTTCCTCTTCCTATGATCCCACCATTAGAAGGGATTAGGGCCCACCACAATGACCTCATTTTAACTTAATTACCTCATTCAAGGCCCTGTCTCCATATACAGTCCCATTCTGAGGTACTGGGAGTTCAAAGTCCACCATATGAACTTGGAGAAGGAAACAATTAGTCCCATAACACCTACTCAATAGGTGGTTGTGTGTTTTCCAACCAAGAAGCACTAAATATCTCATCATCACTCTTTTTGTGATTTTGGCAGCCTTTTTCAGTTCTTAGATTCATTGATTTATCAGGGTTTGCAAAGTGATGATGTCCTAATTCTGTTGTTCCTTCTTTTTTTTTTAGCTGAATTGATTTTTTTTTGAAGTCATTTTATTTTCAACTTTGTTATGTAGTAGTGTATTGCAAAGGTGGAATTCATGTTTCTTTCTTCTTATTTACCATTTTCAAAACAATGAGTTGGTTTTAAAATAATGTGACCAGTTTAATATGGACTCATGAATGCTCATGGAGTCATTCCATGGAGATGTAATGTATGATGTATATTGAACCATTGCAGCTATTGCGTCTATTTTTGTGGCCAGCAGAAATCTGCAGGTTTCGCTCCTAAGACCCTCAGACAGGACTGTAGTAGTCTCTGATGACTCTCTTACTGTCTGATATGGCAGGATGTTCTAGGTTCATCTTTTGCATTTCCTTCTCCAGGTCCAGAATCAGCCATTTCTTCAAGAAGCACCAATTTATTTCAGGGGAAAAGGTATTTGAAGAATATGAGTACTAGGAGACATCACAGCTACTGAGTTGATCTCTATGTCTAGGACTTTACAGAGAACAGAGCCAGTAAAAAATGCAAGTGCATACATCCAGACAGACAGAGAGACATATATAATCTTCCAGTCAAATTCAGGGTTTGTTTTTCAGTTATTTTATGTGAACATCTGTATTTTCTCTCTCCCACTCCAAGAATGCTGGCAGTCAACCAAACCAGGAATGGTTGAATAAGAACATCACGTGACTGATCATTTGTTTTATCCCACAATATACCCACAACAGAATCTGAGTAACAACATGAACACTTCCACCAAGCTTTCTGCTGTTCTTTTTGTTCTTTGGGTACACCCCATTAGAGATTTATACTTTTTGGGTGGCTGAGTTGGGAGGATTTCTTGAGGCTAGGAAGTCCAGACAAGCCTGGGAAACATAGTGAGACTCTGTATCTACACAAAAATTTTAAAAATTAGCTGGCTGCGGTGGTGCCTGCCTATAATCTCAGCTACTTGGGAGGCTCTGTCGGGAGGATTGCTTGAGCCCAGGAGTTCAAGGTTGCAGTAAGCTATGATCACATCACTGCCCTCTAGGCTGAGTGACAGAGCAAGATCCTGTCTCAAAAAACAAAACAGAGATTTCTACTCAAATTATTATGCTTGAAATCTCTTGGAATAATTCTTCTCTGTGAATTACAACCATCAACTAGAAACATATTTAGCTTTTAAAAAATATTTAACATTTAATTTATTTTATAACTAAGTGAGATATGTACCTGGTTCCAAAGAAAAATCAAGGATAGAGTCAGCATTGCTCTATTTTCTTTTCTTATTGCTCTCATTACCATATGGGTCTAATGCAGATTAAGAGATGATGGTGTCATGGTAGATTTGGAGGAGGAGGTGATATTTGAATCATATCTTACTGAACAGCTGCAAAGAGTGACTTTGGTTCTGGGAGAAACTGTCTCGAAGGTCCTAGCTCTGCTCAGTGAAGAAAACATTTGTTCTGCCACCCACCATGTAATTCATCCTTGAATTTTAATGAGTTAGCCTTTAGGCTGCTAGACAGAAACAAGCCACAGCATACTGCATAAACCTTGCCATCTTTACATATTGCTGTAGAAACTAGAAATGAAAAGTTTTTATTGTCAAATGTGTGGTAATTGTGCTCTGAGGTAATGCGTCTGAATGTGTGAAGTTCCATCTCTAAAATAGCAGCATCTTGGAATCTAAACCCAGCACTTCTAGAAGCTAACTCCTACCCATCCTTCAAGCTCAGGTGAACTTATTGAGCCTTCCTGATCCCTACTCAAAGTTTAGACTCCCAGACAATGTGTTTCCACTGCACCCTCTAAAATCCCCCCGATGTTAACAGGCTTTGCACTCAGTTGTTAAACTTTGTTAAGTAGCCAAACTCAGCCAGCATCAAGCACCGTGTCAGCACAAATAGGTAACCCTGGCCAGGCGCTCTGGCTCATGTCTGTAATACCAGCACTTTGGGAGGCCAAGGTGGGCAGATCACTTGAGGTCAGGGGTTCAAAACCAGCCTGACTAACATGGTAAAACCCCATCTCCACTAAAAATACAAAAATTACCTGGGCGTGGTGGCAGGCGCCTGTAATCCCAGCTATTTGGGAGGCTGAGGCCTGAGAATTGCTTAAACCCAGGAGGCAGAGGTTGCAGCGAGCTAAGATTGTACCACTGCACTCCAGCCTGGACCACAGAGCAAGACTCTGTCTCAGAAAAACAAACAAAAAACAAATAGGTAATCCCTAAATATTGGTTAACTCAAAATTTCTATCACTGCATCCTAATATACTCTGGTAAAATTACCTGTTTATATATTCTCCCCGCCAACTAGATGACAAGCTCTTTAAGGGCAGGAAGTTGTCTTATTTTCTTGGGACTATACTTGTCCATAGTTTGATGGAATAAAGAACATTCGTTTGAAAACTGAATTAGAATTACAAAGAATAAACATAAAAAATGTACAATACACAATAAAAAAATTACAAAGAGCTGCTCTTGAGGAACATAAAGTCTGGTCAACATTTAAAGAAAAAGTGATAGCATACAAATCATCAACGTCGTGCTTACTGCTACAGTCTGCCTTTTGTACCCTCAGATTCTATAAACATAATATAAATGTTACTATTATTTTATTCTGTGTTTTAATATCAGGCCTTTAATGCAGTTAATTGTTTGATTCATCTGGATTAATTTTATTGCAGACTATGAGGTATAGCTCTAATTTTACTTTTTCCAAAAGGTTAACCAGTTGCCCCAATTCCAATTTTTCTTAGATCCTATATCGAGGTGGCATAACTCTTCTACAGAACAATTGGATAACCTTGCTGATACAAACACATGGCCACTAACATTAAGTGGGCCTTCCTTGTTTCCTCAAGACCCCTGGCTCATTTCTCATTCCCATCACTCTCATCATTTCCTATAGAACCGAGTATTTCACAAGACTTCATAGACCACTGAATTATACACTTAAAATGATTACAACAGTAACATTCATTATATCTCTTTTACCACCATTTTTTTAATAGCATAAAAAAAAAGACGACGATGACAACGACTCCATGGAGAACAAGGCCTTCAGGTTTAAACTTCATCAACTGCTACCATAAACCCCTACCCCACAGTTACATGTACAAGTGCATCCCTACCCACATATGCAAGCCAATCCCCTCTCCTTCTTAGTTTCCGAGAATGAGGGATCCTTTCTCTCCACCCAAGACCTCCATAACCACCTGTGCCCTTAAACCCACAACTGCATCACTGCTGACAGCAGAACATTGTTCCACAGCAATAAGACCTTCTCTAGATCAAGCTTCTCGCATCCTAAAAAAAAACCTTACACTTGACCCTTCATCTGCCTCTAGATACTATTCACATTTTCTCCCTTTTCTTACCCAAATTTTTCAAAAACCATGGCATGTTTCAGTTTATTCCACTTCACCTCCTATTCATTTCCCATCTATCCCTCTTAGCCTTCCCCTTCCCCTAAGTTGTTCTAGTTGTTCTATTCTGACCAAGTCTCAATGACAGCCTGTCTACTGAAGAAAGTAGACATCTTATTTCTTATTTCACATCTTATTTTATGGCGAACCTCAGCCCCCCAGGGGCTCCTCTGCTTTTCCTGTATCTCCTCTCATGGCTCTTCTTTTTACAATCAGAGTTCGAATTCCTACAGTTCTGCCCTTATTCCTGTGGTCTTTTCCCTTGTCATCCACCCATACATTTTCAAATACAACCGAAAAATGATGGCAGATAAAGCTCTTCAGCACAGCGTTTCCATCTAGCTTCACACATCCACCTCTGCTTGTCATACATGATCCCACAGAAACCTCAGATCCTCCTGAACTCATCATCTTCCCCATTAAAGGAGAGGCTTATTCCATGCTGCATCTGAGTTGCTCTGCTTCCACTTCTTCACTCAAACTAGAAAATTTGTAATTGTCACTGCCTCCATCACTACTTTCATCCCTTCTGATAAGTCCTCATAAGTTTTCTCCTGAATAATTCTGGAATCTGTCCCTCCTCTCCACTTTGATGCCACTCCTCTAGGCCACCATCATTCTCCTGGGCTAACTGACAGATTCCTGCCTGATCATGCCCCACTCACATCTACTATCCCAAACGTAAGCCTGGCCTTGTCACTTTGGGTACTATGTAAAGGTGGACAAAATCTAAATTCCTTCCTGGCTTTCCCCCTCCTCTAAAGGTCAGAACTCAAGAATTAACTTGCCCTGACTACGTCACTGTCGTCATCGGTCCCTGCACTGTTCATGATTACACTTTGGGATCTGGCAGTACTATGACACTCACTTCCATCAGTCCACACTATTTCTCACTTCTGGACTTTTGTTCCTGAGGTCTGCTCTTCTTGGACCACTCCCCCACGTCACTGCCCTTCCTTTTCCGCCAAACTTTGCTTTTCAGTTTCCTCCAGAGAGAGCCTCCGTGCCTCCTCTCTTCACTCATGCTCTGGGTGATATGCGTAATACTCTGGCATAGCTGCATCACTGCTCTGGCCATGTGTTTCAGAGTTACCTGTGTGTCCACTCTCTCCACTACACAGGGAGCAGTTTGATGGAAAGGACCATGCTATGAAAGTACTTATTGATTTACTGACTGAAAAAAATGAATGGTCCAATTGAAAGCTTTAACAAAAGTAGTCAGAAAAAGGCATTTCCTCTTCATTGAACATGAAAGAGACTATTTGAAATCAAGTGAGTTCCAAGCAAAAGACAAATACTGAACAACTATCTCTGACTATCAATAATTTTAAAACACCTTTGCTACAGGGACTCTTGATGTTTTTTGTCCATAGTCGTCAAATATCACAGAGCCACGTGGCTCCCTTCCTCATCACATTGCTGACGAGTAGTTGGAAAACCACACCAGCCACAGACATAATGATGACACCAATGGGAAGCTATGTGCCACAGATAAGACATTCCCCATGACTGAGAGCTGAAATTTTACCAAATTCAAAATCTTTGAACTAGTTTGACCCAGACCAGGAAGATGGACATAAGACTTGTAACATAACTTGTCCATTTTTTTTTCTGTAGTCTTCTGTAGTACATGAACTTTGCCTAGACCTAACATCTTAGCTCATCTGTTTACTTACTTATAGTTCGCAGTTCAGGCTTTGATTTCATCACCATAAATCATTTTGTTAGGTCCAGGAGCTGTTCCCTCAGTAACGCTAGTCTCCTGAAACATGCTGTAAGAGAGCTACAGTTCTCTCTGAAATGCTGAGAAATTATAGATGACAGTCCAGTGAATTGATAGTGACTCTGTCTCACATGCTTTGATGTATGTGAGATACTTGAGATGTAGCTTTCATAATTTATGTGGAGAAGAATTTGCCATAAAAGGCCATACTCTGAAATGAACTGATTTTTCCCCTAACTTGGCATCAAGTAATAAATTAGTAAGTTTTCTTCTTAAAAACACAGTACAGTCTTTTGAGCAAGTTTTTCTTTTAAAAACAGTAGCTTTTCAAAAGTCAGTGACATCTATCTGTTTGCTCTCAGTGCTCCATTCTGAGATGAAGAATATTCATTTGATAAGGTTTGGCTGTGTCCCCACCCAAATCTCACCTCGAATTGTAATCCCTACATTTCAGGGGTGGGACCTGGTGGGAGGTGATTGGATCATGGAGGCAGTTTCCCCATGCTGTTCTTGTGATAGTGAGTTCTCATGAGAACTCTGATGGTTTAAAAGTCTGGCACTTCCCCCACCCGACCCCCCTGCTTCCTGCTGCCATGTAAGGTGTGCCCTGCTTCTCCTTTGACTTCTGCCATGATTGTAAGTTTCCTGAGGCCCCCCAAGCCATGCAGAACTGTGTATTAATTAAACCTCTTTCCTTCATAAATTATCCCATTTCAGGTCATTCTGTATAGCCATGTGAAAATGACTGACGCATCATTCATTCACCAAAGACTGACTGATGTGCATTCTGCATTTCTCCCTTATGGCACATATTATGATTACAATTAAATAATCAGTCATGTATTAAGCTGTTTCTGTCCTGTCTTCCCAATAGCAGGTAAAGAAAGCAGGAACTATGTCTGTTTTGTTCCCTTCTGAATCCCAGGCTAGCACAGTGCCTGGTACATAGTTGACATTTGGATATTGATTGAATGAATATATCAGCACCAACTATCTGTGTGACTACAGAGGTAACAACTACAGGAGCTCTGTACAAACCTGACTACCACAGCAGCTTCCTGAGAAACCTGCTCCCCTACTGCCCAGCTGAAGGGGAGGCAAGGAAGGGAGGAAGAGGCTTGGGAAAAGAAGCGGGAAGACAGTTTTTACTGAACTGACCTAAAGGGCCAAATTAAGAATTTGCACTAATTATCTCAAAAGAATCACAGAACTTTGCTACTTAATGCTTATGGAAATCCCTCCAACATGCCAGGCACTGAAAGTCTTAAAAACAGAAAACTGTCCAGATTTATGGATGTTTTGAGGCAAACAACTCCAAGGAAAAAAAGCATGCATTTATGTACCAACATGGTTTAAAATAGTGGCTGACATTAAGTCTGTGCTAGTTTAACAACTGAGTTTGGCAGTATTTCTTATGAAATGAAACAGGCAATTTTCTACACACCACCCAATGAATGTAAAATACAGGCACACCTTACACCTTTCTGGATAAACAAAAAGCCCTATTTATTCAGGTCAGTGAATATTTCCTTAGCACTGAAAGTCCTAGCTCTAGATTGCATTTTTTTTGCTTTCAATTTAGAAACGCTGACAACATTCTTGTTGACTAT
>PVKP010011657.1:36589-59089 GCA_004027715.1 Plecturocebus donacophilus | reverse complement strand
TGGGAGCCAGGCATAGGGGCTTGCTAAACATCCCCAGGTGATTCCAGTGTGTGCAGAGTTGGACAACCACTGAGCCAGACAGTCCATGTGTATAGGCGGATGCTGATGATGAGAGCTTGACTCAGGGATCTGTGCTCAGAGTGAGTAAGCGGTGAACTGGCACACAGCCCAACCAACTAGTTCCAGAGCCCGTGTTCTCGACCACTGTGTTGCTGTGTGAGTGGAGGACAAGATGGCCCACCCCACCCGGGCCTGACTGCTGTGGAGAGGACATGGGCTGCAGAAGAAGCTGCTGGAAGTGTGAGAGGCCTGAGGCCCATGGGGCGCTGCCTCGGGCCCCGGGAGACAGAGGACAAGGCTAGCTGCAGATGGGGTCAGAACAGCTCTGGCCTCCGAGGGCCAAGGACAGCCCATGGTGCAGGCAGAGCAGCCCCCAGAGACTCCTGGCACGGGGGCAGCTGTGATGTCTGCCCACTGCCACTGGGGGCAAAGGACCTGTCCCTGGACACATCAGGATGTTCCCCAGAGACACTTCGGAAGAACTAGGACCTGTGGGCAGCACAGTCTTGCAGGTGTACAGGGCAGGGGCTGTGATCCCAGGCGGTGGACACAGCGCTGGATGTCCAGCCCGGGCTGGCCCCGTGGGCTCATCAGTGGTGCTGGGAGGGTGCCGTGGTGATGCTGGATAATCATAAATCCTGAGGCCTCAGCCCCACTGGGGTGCAGTTTTGCCAACTCGGGCTGGCCCTTTTCCTTCAGGCGTGACTGGTGAGAGAGCAGGACATGACCACCTGGATCCCCAAAGGCCCTCCTGACTCAGGCTCACTTTTCTGCTATAGAACAAATGCTGCCACTAATTTGTATCTTTCCTAGAACATTCCTCTCCTGGGAGACAAGGGATACCAACCCCTCCAGTGAACTCATGATTCCTCTGTAAGCACTAGCAATGTCCTTCTCAATGAGGCCACAAACAGGCTGTGAATCTCTTTCCTAGGCCTGGACCCCTGGAGCCCCCAAGGGCCCCCTTTCTAGAGCTGTTGATAGACCTTGGAGTTTGACTCCTCTCTGGAGAGAAGATTTCACCTGGACAAGACTTAATTGCTCCGCAGATGGGCACATGCAGCAGAAGATCATACTTCTTGAAGACAGAAGTCCCAAGCAAGACTGTCCTTTGTTACTGCACCTCCTGTGCACAAGCCCTAGCACTGAGGGTCTCACGTGAGCCTGAGGAGGTGTGGGACTTGCCCATGGCCATCCTGCTATGGAGTGAAGGACAGGACCCGCCTCCAGGCCTCCGTATGCAGCCCCCTACGCTGCCCCTGCAGCCCCTTCCCTGGAGCCCTCAGGGGTCTGGTGAGCCTGGAGACCCTGCCGGGCTTGGGCACATCCTGTGGTGGCTGACGGTGGCAATGACGCTTCCTCCTGGCATCCCATTCCCTGGCAACACACATCTAGCCTGGAAGGAATGTTCCCGGAGCATGCCGGGCAGCGGGCACGTGTCCTAAAGGGCTTCCCCTGTGGGCGCTGTGCCCGCATCCTCTGGGCAAGACCTGAATTGTGAGCAGCTGGCCTGTCCACCCAGTGTCCTTGTCCCCTTCCCCTCCCAGTTGCCCTTGCATAATTTGGAATCGCCCAGATTTTTCAGACACTGGGGCCTGTGACACAGTAGCAGGGGGCAGAGAGAGAGAACAGGAAAGCCAGGGGCATCAGAGCCCTCCAGCCCCCACCCTCCAGGCCTTGCAAACAGGTGGTGAACAGTGCCCCACTCAGGGCTCCCCAAGGGCCCTCTCGTCTTTGCAAGTCTGTTGGAACCAAGGCCTCTGGGGCTCAAGAACTCACAAGCTGGTGCCTCAGAAGCTTTTAATTTCTGAGTCTGCATTTTTTGGCTCCATAATTCCCAGCGTCAGGCCTGCAGGAATGAAGATGCTTCCTGGGCCAGCTGTACATTGCAGCAGGGTCTGGAAACCGAGCAGAAAATGCTTCCTATTGGCCTGGGTCTCTAAAGCATTGGAGCCAATCAACGGAGACTGCAGCCTGTGGGGAAGGTTCCTCAAGGTCTCAGAGCCTGTTTTCTCACCTGTAAAATGGAGCTGGGGTTGTCTACTGGGTGGAGGAAGTGAGGTGGGGAGGTGGTGTGCACCCCACGGCACCCTCTCAGCTGAGGGCCAAGGGCTAATAGGAGTGAGGTTGCGTTGTAAAATATCAGGTGCAGATAGGGTGGAGAAGGAGTGTCCAGAGACAGAGGGCCTTGTTGGGGGAGTGGCAAGGCTTTCTGAAAGAACGAGGGTGTCCAGGGAGGGCCAGTGGGGCCAGGAATGAGCATTGCTTGGTCTTGCCTTAGAATGTGTTTTGCAAGCAAGAGGGAATGAATGGGGTAAGAGGGCCAAGGTCTGGGAGAGGAGCTAGGGAGACATCTATCCCCAAAATCATGGCCTGCACCAATGGACACAGCCAGGCCACAGTGGACCTTGGTAGACCCAGGAGGACCATGGGAACAGACAGGTCTCCCAAAGCAGATCCCAGCCCTGCAAGGCCCCAGCTGTAGCTAGTGGAGATCAGAGTGATGCAGAGTGTGGATGCCTGCGGCCTGGACAGGCTGATAGAGGCTGCGCTCTTTCAACCAGTCATCCATTTGGAGGACAGGGTGCACGACAGGTACCTCACACGTGCCGGAGCCTGGACCAAGTCCTGATGGAGACATGCCAGCTCCTGGGGGTGGGGAAGGACACAGACAGGTAGGCAGAGAAGGAAGCAAGATTTGTCAGCTGGCATCGAATGCAGAAGAAACCAAATCAAGTCAAGAGGGTGGGGAGAGCCACACAGGAGGGGGCTGAAGGCTTAGATGCAAGGACGCCCGCGTGACGAGAAGCAGCAGAGCCTAGATCTGGGGACAGCCTGGCAGGCGGAGGCACCATCCAAGGCCCTGGGTGGGAGCAGGTCTCTGGTGGAGGCCCACGGGGCTCTTGTCCCTGGAGGAAGAGGAGCCCGTGATGGGGTGTGAGCCATGGGAGGCACGCTCTGACGTGCTTTGGAAGGTTGTGACAGCCTCGGCAGCACCGGCCTCCTCTCCTACCTCTGCATCCCCCACCACCCCAAAAGCCTGTGCCTCTTCCTTTGGGCCTGCATGGTTTCTGATGAGAAATTTGCTGTCATTTGAATCAGCATTCCCCTATGCAGAAAGTGGGAATGGACTGTGTTCAACATGTGCGTGAGTGTTAGCTTTGGGGGTTGTGTTTTGATGTGCAATGGTGTGGGTTTCTTTGGGTTTATCCTACCTGCTATTTGCTCAGCTTCTTGCCACTGGTTTATGTTTTTTGGCTGAATATGGGAAGCTTTCAGCCATTATTGATGTGAATTCTCTTCAAGCCACACCTCCTTTGTCCTTTCTTTCTGAAAAACTGGTGATATTGAACACACATGTTGGGTTTTTCGTTATGATAGTGTCAGACCCTGGGATGTGACATGCTGTGGGGCTGTGTGTGTGTCTGTCTTCTCTCTGTTGTTCATGTTGGGTGAATTCTCTTCCTCAGTCCTCAGATTCACTGAGCCCGTCCTCTGGCCTCTTAGCTCTACTACCAAGCCCAGCAGTGAGTTTTTAATTTCTGAGTCTGCATTTTTTGGCTCCACCATTCCCAGCGTCAGGCCTGCAGGAATGAAGATGTTTCCTGGGCCAGCTGTACATTGCAGCCGGGTCCCCCTGCAGGTAGGTCCTCCAGGCTCCCACAGAGAGGAGGGTCACATGTTTGGGCAGTGGGGAGGAGAGTGATTCCCAGCCACTCATTACTAGTGGGGTTCCCTATAGAGCCTCTAGACTGGTTCTGCAAGTCCCCTTGTCAGAGGGACACCCATTTGCTCTGGGAGGAATGACCATAACTGAACCGCCACCTTTGCTAGGTGGAAACTGGGAAAGGCTGTGCCTGGTCCCCTCTTCTGCTGTGTGTACGTGTGAGGGGGTGTCATGAGACACCCGTCCCATTTGGTTTCTCTTCCCCGAGGTCCTAAGCAGCCCATTTCTTGTTTCTGCCTCACTGAGGCCCTAACCCTAACCCCAAACCCAACCCCAATCCCAACCCCAAACCTAATGCCAAACCAAAACCCAACCCCAACCTCAACCCTAACCCTAACCCCACCCCTAATCCTAACCCCAACAACAACCCTAATCCCAAACCCAACCCCAACCCCAACTTCAACCCTAACCCCAATACCAACCCCAACCCTAACCTTAACCCCACCTCAACCCTAATCCCAACCTCAAACCCAATCCCAACCTGAACCCTAACCCCAACCCTAACCTTAACCCCAACCCCAACCCTAATCCCAACCCCAACCCTAACCTTAACTCCTCTTTCCACCCGTGGCATGCTTTACTTGTTTCCACCACAATTCTAGGGCTCACAGCTGCTTTTAGCAGTGAGAGTGGGAGAGACAGGTCCACATGTTCTTGTCCATCCTGGGAGGCTGCTTGCATTTTTGAGCCATGCACATGGGCAGAGAGTGGGCAGAGGTGGCCCTGTTTCTGGAGCTGGGGAGCCAGGGCACAGGGGTGGGTTGGGCAGGGTGGAGGTTAAGCCAAAACGAGGAAGCTCAGTGTGGAGCCTGGGGCTTGCCAGGGCTCCTCCTCTCAGTTCACATGGCCTTCTGCAAGGTGACACAGTCTAGACAGGATGGAGCCCGGGGCTGGGGTCCAGGGACCTCAGCTCCCAAAGGCCCTCATTCCATCACTCCAGGGGTGCCACTGCCAGAGGAACGTACAGAGGACAGACACAGAATTCTCTCCTAGACATAAGGCAAGAGGGATGTGGGGGCATCTGTGATGTTTGCAAAATTCTCATGGAGAAGAGGGGTCAGGCTTTTATTCCTAGTAAGCCACACAGAACACACATTACCCTGGGGCTTTCAAGTATGGGGCCATGTGGAAGATTCCCTTACCTCCTTCTCCTCCTATACATAGCCCTTTGCCAGGTGACACTAGCTTACTCCCCCATGGGGACAGAGCAGCTGTCCCCTGCATCCAGGACCCCACTGACCATGGCCTGCAGAGGAGGGACCATTCATCTGAGGCCAGCCTGTATCGAGGGCCCCGCTGACTACAACCTGCAGCAGGAGGGACCACCCATCCAAGGTCAGCCTGCAGCCAGGACCCTGCTGACCATGGCTTGCAGCAGGAGAGACTGTCCATCCGAGGCCAGTCTGCAACCATTGACCATGGCCTACAGGGGAGTGACCATCCACCCGAGGCCCTGCTGACCCATAGCTGTGCACGTCTACTCTTTCAGTTGTGGGTGGTCTCTCAGCAGCACAGCTATTGCATGGAGAACTTGAACATGAGGTACTTGCCCTGTGAAGATCTCTCAGCTGCTTTCAGAAGCTGAAGTCCCTGCTGGTGTCCCTGAATCTGGCTATTAATGAGGATGGATGCAGGCGTTGGCAGACCATGCTTTGAGAGGGCCTGGTGCTGGTGCTGAGGCCAGGCCTGAGGAGGCACAGGCCTCGGAGGGGGTGGGCGTTGCACTCTGGAAGTGGAGAACCCGCCTTTAGGGACACATGAAGCTGGCCGGCTGTCAGATGCCTCTAGGAGAGGAGACAGGATGCTGTACTCTAGGCCTGAGATGGCAGGATCAGGAGGGAACCCTGGGTCACCTGTGTGGCAGCCTCTGGGGCTGGGTTTCCAGCTGCCCTGGCTCCCAGCCCGGTTGGTCCTTGGTGCAGGTCAGGAGCTTCCAGGATTCCTGTCTCACTGAGTAATTGGTTCTTACCTTCTCTGCAGTGTTTCCCGTGGGGTGCAGAGTCCACTGCCCAGGCAGCTCACGTGCTTCCCGGCAGCTCATGTGGTTCTCGTCTCCTGAGCCCAGCTCGCGCTGGCGGTTTCCAAGTCCAGGTGGTCGGGCGCCTCCTCTCCTGCGTCATGGGCCGTATGGGTCCTGCTGGGTCTGAGCCACATGGGACCCACTGGTTTATGGCCCCTGCACTTGATTTTCCTCCACTGTGGCTGTGGGGCAAGTGCCCAGGGGGCTGGGCACATGGGGTGCGTGGTCTCCTTTCCAGAGGGTCCCTGATAAGCGGCTCAGTGCCCTGCCTTGTGAGGACCCTGTTGGATTCTCTGTGTCTCAGGAGTGCTGCTGGGTTTGGGAGCCAGTGTCCACTGAGAGGCAGAGTCTGGGGTCAGGGGATAGGAGCATGAGTCTTGTCTTTGCCCTTGACCTTGCCCTGCCTGGACACAGCTTCTCCGTTTGTAAAGTGAAGTGAAACTCACCGATAGCCCTGGGGACTTTCTTGCCTCTGGCCACAGTCTACTGAGATTGTCACCATCCCCGTTGTAGATCCGGGAGTCTTGTGCTTAGGTTCGGTGTGTCAAAAATGGAAACACGCCCCCTCTCCTGGGATATCCATTCCTGGGGCCACATGCTAAGCTCCCTTGAGCCTGAGGAGCCCCCATCTCCAGCCTCATCTCAAAGACTGGTCACCAGCCTGTGGTCTGCAGAGACCAGGCGGGACCAAGCTGGGGTCTCCATGGCCAGGACCAGAAGGCTGTGCATTCCCACACCATCAGGGGCTCAGTCACACTTTTGGGCCCAGGAAGGATGTCCATCAGTCACCCCTGGTTCTTTGATCCTGTGCTGATTTAGAATCTGAATCGCTGCACTTGGGAAAGGCTTAGGAGTCGACAGCTGCAGAGATAAAGCAAGAGACACCCAACAGGGACTGGAGGGATCCTGAGCACCCCTGAGCTGCTGGTGGTCCTGAGATTCCATGGACGCCTGTCCTCAGACCTGCTTGGGGTCCCTCAGTCTTCAGACCATGGCACTGTTGGACAGATCGCCCCTCAGTCTGCCCAGCCATTTGCAAGCGAACAGGCAGAGAGCTGGAGAGAGAAGCTGAAAAGGAAAACCTACCTCTGCTCTTGTAATTAATTCAGGTTAAATTAAAAAGGGACCAGTGTGCCCACAGATGCAGCAAGCAGCAGGGAAAGGAAATTGGTTTTCGAGCCCAGCAAGAGAGATGTTGCCGTGAGACGCCCCTCCCTCCACTTGCAGTCCTGTCCCCTGACACCTGGTGGACCTCTGTGTTCTGGGTGCTGTCTTCCACCTTCACAGGGATGGCTCAGACCCTGGGACGGAGCTGGGGCCCCTCAGCTTCCCCATGCACCCTGGAGCTGGAGCTCTGTCAGGGCAGTGGTGGACATGGGATTGGTGGCAGGGACCCTGCACCCTGGCCCCACGGCCTGGAGCCAACCAGAAGATGCAAGAAGGTGAGGAGCAGAGGAGGCGCTGCAGGCCAGGAGGCTCCCTTCTCATGCTGCTCAGCAGGGACTATGGGGCCGGCTGGTGGGATGCTTCCTACAGGGTGGGGCTTTCCACGCTGGGAGGTGCCTCAGGGCCTGTGGGCAGCTTCTCAAGCGGCAGGAGTGAGCTCACCTGCTGTTCCCAAGTGTGGGAAGATTCCAGGAGGGCAGGGCTGTCGGATCTGCTCTGAACCACTCAAGCTGAGCTCAGGCAGCGATGGTGGAGGCGTCAGGGTTGGTGGGGGGTCAGTGTTGGTGGAGGGTCAGAGTTGGTGGAAGGTCAGCGTTGGTGGAGGGTCAGCGTTGGTGGAGGGTCAGTGTTGGTAGAGTGGTCAGCGTTGGAGGAGTCAGCTTTGGTGGAGGGGTCAGTGTTGGTGGAGGGGTCATTGGTGGCAGAAGGGTCAGCGTTGGCTTTGTTTCCTTCTGCATATTGTTGGTCACATCCTTGGCTTGGGGGAAGGGCTGCCTGGAAGCGTCTTGGCCCTTTGGAGGCTCCACCCTGACCTCCGGGCAGAGCTTCGTGCTGTTCACCAACGGGGAAGCTTCATCTCTGAGGGCAAGAACATGTGTCCAGGAGTCAGGCAGGAGCTGGGGCTGCTTGGCCTGTCTCACTCAGAGCTGTGTCCACCTGTGGACCAAGGAGACGTCTAGACTCCCTGGGGGAACTTTCTCTCTGCTAGCTTCAGAGGCCCACCCTACAGGAGGATTTCCGGGAGGGCCAGTGGCCTTATCCATGTGGCCTTCCCCCTGGGGGTCCTTGGGGTGCAGCTCCCATCACGTGGCTGCCCCTCACACTGGCTCCCAGGGTGAGCACGTGGCTGCTCCTGCTTCCCACCCACACTCCCTTGTCCCTGGGATGTTTTCATGCGGGCTTTGATTCAGGATTGTTCATGAGGGAGCAGCACTCGGGAGCCCAGTCTGAGACCTCAGTGGAACTTGTCTTTACCCGACATGACCATGACTTTCTGTGATATCTGCCGGGAGCCAGGCATCCCGGGAGCTTCAACGTGGGAGATAGAGCTGGAACATCAAACCATACTTACGGCTGCCTGGGGATTTGCAGTTTTTACTTCCACATCCCACGTCTGCACACCAAAAATGCCCCAGCATGCACAAGAGGAACCCGGGCTCTCAGCCATGGGAGATCCTCTCTGGGTTGCAGGGGTCCAAGCCCACCTGGATCTGGGTTCCCAGATCCTCCTCCAGTCAGCAGCTGAGTTTACACAACTCCTGCCAGCTGCCTCTCTGTGATCTGCTGCACCCCAAGGGCTCATCGGAGTCTTGAGGCCCAAAGCACCCCACCTGCACGTTCGATGCCAGGGGTCACCCCAGGCAGCAGCGGTGGTTGTTGGTGTGTGACTTGTCACTTCCAGGCTGGGGGGTTCTTGACACCATGGTGTGCTTTTCAGGGTTCTCCAGAGAAACAGACCCACAGGAGGCACATGTATAGGAATGTACTGTGAGGACGTGGCTCATCAATTAAGGAAGCCGAGATGTCCCACCATAAGCGTCTGCAGGCTGGACACCCAGGGAACCCGTGCTGTGGGTTCTGGTCAAGCTTGAAGGCTTGAAACCCCAGGAGCCAATGGTATGAGTTCCTGTCCTAGGGCAGGAGAGGAGGAGGAGATGAGCGGACCCTGTTCAGGAAGCAGGGAGTGAACCCAGCCTCACTCAGGGCTTGGGGGGTGCCCATGCATGTTGAAGAGGGCATCTTCTTCACTCAGTCCCCAGTTCAAATGCCGAGCTCTTCCAGAAACACCCTGCAGACCCCTGCAAATAATGCTTAGGCAGATAGCTAGGCACCCATGACCCAGTCAAGGGGACATAAATTACACGTCCTGTGGAGTTTGGAGGCTCTTGCTCATACCCTGCCCACCCTGACCATCTATCTCTTCTTTTCTGCACCCCCTCGCCCCCGCCTCTCCCTCTTCTCCTGTCTCTCTCTTTTCTTAGTCACATAAAATAGCTCCCAATTTTCTCCAGAATTCACTGAAGACAAACCAAAACAACAAAACCAAGACAAAACAACATGACCCATCCCCCGAAAACATCAGCCTTTCATATCATTCTCTAAGAAGTAGAAACAGTAGAAGTCATCCACACAGAGTAATTGTTACCCACGAGTCTATCCACGACGCATTTTCCTCTGGGCTATAGGGAAAGAATTTTGCAAAATTTGACCCACGATAAGTGGACCTTGATGCCACAAAGATGGGGATGTTAAGGACTGAGCAGGGAGTGGCCTGCACCGACCCAGTGACTGACCTCAGCCTGTCCAGGCCACAGGCTCCCAGAAGACCCCTGTATGAAAAGCCGTGATCATGAAAATGGATACAAATAACTCAGAGCAAATCATAATTTTGTTGTAAAATGGAAATGGAAGAAAAGCGCTCTGTGAACATAATTTTAGGCAAATGAAAAACAGATGGATTGGAAACGAACTTCCAGGTTAGACCATTGGTCCAGGATTAATAACATTGGATCGATAGTGATTTTTCTGGAACATACTTTTTCATTGAATGTCAACGAATGAAGGCAAGGTTATAATAAAGCTTTTGGTATTCAAATTGTTATTAGGGTCAGCACCTCCTCACTCTGCACACACACATATGCACACAGACACATGTGTACACACGAGCACACACTTGTACACTGTGTATAAGAGGCTGTGTATAGGAGGGGAAGGGAGGTAAGGGAAGCTTCCACATGGTCCCATGCTTGAGGGCCCCAGGATAAGGCGTGTTCTCTGTGGCTTACTGGGAATGAGAGCCTGACCCCTCTTCTCCATGAGAACCTTGCATGCATGCTCCCTACCTGGGAGCCGGCTGAGCTCTCCCGCCCTGCCTGGAGTATGTCTCTCCCTCGTGCAAACAGGGAGGCTCTGGGGCCGCACGGTTGAGCCTGCGCTCCGGATCTTGCTGCTCTGTGGCCTGAGTCCTTGCTTGGTCTTGAACAGGGTTCCCCGGTCCTGATCTGAGCTCCCTGACCATCCTCTGTGTGAGTCCCATAAGCTGTCTCCCACTGGCATGTGTCCATTTCAAGGAAGATCACACTGGTGTGTGCGTGGAGTCCTCCATCACATGTGAGGGGCACCTGGCACCTGGGACCGGCCTCAGCCACTGTCCTGCTGCTGTCCTGTCCCTTGGCCTCTGTGGGGGCAACTCTGGCTCTCCCTATCTCCCCTGTTAGTGGCCCCCAGGACCTTCAGCCTCTCTCCTTTCCTGCCTTCTGGGTTGCCAACTCTCAGACTGGCCCCAAAGACCACCTGCCTCCAGTGTCCGAGACGTTCCCACAGGCCTGAGCTGCCAGGGCAGGGGTTTGAATCCCTGTCCCCACCCAGCCAGGGTCTCTTCACTACCTCCAGGTAGGTGCGAGTAGTCTCCCCGAAGCCTCTCGGCTTCTGCAGGACTGAGCTTCACTGCCCTGGACAAGAACCGGACCGAGGCAGCTAGCCAGGCTCGGCTAGGCCTCTGACCCACTGCCTGGCTTGGGTACAGTGGCTTCTCTCTGCCAGTGGCTTGGGGGTGGCCTGGGCATCTCCCTAAATGCAGATGCCTTTGAATCCTGAGAGGCCCCCCTTCTTCCCTGCCCAGTCAGCACTTGGTCCTTTCAGCAGGGGAGCTAGGGGACACCGACTTCAACTTGGGCCTGGGTTTGGAGAGGGCTTGTCCCTTTCACGATCCTCATATGCCCCATGAAGCCGCAGCTGGGGGCAGGCATGGAGCCTTCCAGGCCTCACGGTGCTTCCTGAATTCAGAATGCACATCTTCAAGCTGTTACTGCATTCCCCTTACCTGCTAGGGTCCTCACAGTGATGTGCGACCCAGGCTTCCGAAAAAAGCCACCCTTTTCCCATCAGCTAGTGTGGTTGTCTGAATAACCTGTCTCACATTTGACCTTCACCATGCGCAGCTCGGGGGACAGGGTTTGTCTCATTCAATGCTGGGTCCCCTGGTTTCGTGGTGCTGGGTTCGAGGCACAGGGACCCCAAGAAACTTCGAATCCTGGCCTGGTCTGGTAGGTAGGGCCTCCAGGGAGCCAACAAACAGGGCCTCCCGCCCTGGGCCACCCAGAAATGATTAACGAGGGCGAAGGCTTTGTTTCTCCTGGGCTGGGACGGGGGTGTGGGTGGCCGGGGGGCATGGCTCTGGCCAGCGCCTGTCTTATCTCTCCCTGGCCTCTCTGGTTTCAGCCTCTTATTTGTTCTGACATTAGGTGGGGTTATCTCCCGCTTGTGGCATGTCAGTACAGCCCCAGATGCTGCTGGGAGTTTCTCTGGGGTTCTGGGGACCCCTGGGGCTGGTTGAGAGGGGATTCACTACCCCTGAGGGGGATTCACCCCTCCCCAGAGCCTGAGCTCCAGAGGCCTGAGAGACGTCACTGCCTGCAGGGGCCACGGGGGTTTCCTTGTTTCTGTTTCTTACTTTTAAAAAGGATGCGGTTTCCTCCCCCAGAGCAGGGACTCCTCTGCCAGTGGTGGTTCAGAGAGTATTGGCCCTTGCCTAGTGGCCAAAGGCCACCCTGCTCCAGCCTCTGGGATGCACCTGTGGGCTGGGCCTGATTTGGCTTTTGGAGTCTGGTGCCAGGGCATCAGCGAGGGCTCTTCCTACCCAGGCCAAGGCCTGAGGGCTGGACCCCACCTCTTCCTGCCCGGGGCCTCCTTCCTGACTGCCCTGGCCCTGCTCCCCTCATCTGGCCGCCCCAGAGGCCCTTCCTGTCGACTCACTAGGCCCTCAGGAGGGTAAATCCAAAACCAGCAGAGACAGGGGCTCGATACCCACAGCCAGGAGCAAAGTGGGCCAGAAACGTGGCAGGTGTCATCAGAAGTCTGATTAGATTCTCCGTGGAGCTGGAAACGCAAATATTGATAGAAGTCGGAAGACTTAGTGATCTTTAATCAGATATGATGTCACCTTGAACACCTGTTTCTGGACAGAGTTTCGAGAACATGTGACCTGTCTCACACGCTGGCACTGCCAAGGGAGGCTGATAGTGTAATCGCGGCAAAGCTTCTGGCTGGGGCCAGAGGGATAAGGAGGACATTGGGTGGCCCAGGCCGGCTGTTTGCTGAGCTGCCAGCACCGACCGCTGGGGCCTGGCCTACAGGACTCACCGAACCCCGCTGTCCTGGTCTGGCCTGGCCTGGCCAGCAGACATGGGCCAAACAGTGAACTGTTCTCCGGCCCCCGGAACTTATCTTGAGTCAATAGAAATGCTGGGCAGTTATGGAGGCTATTAACAGGGGCCAGGAGACAAGGGCTGCATTCAGGCCCACAGCCTGGTTTCCAATGAGCTCAGCTGCTCCACAGCTGGGGCCAGGGACAGACTCGCACCCCCGCCTGCCAGGCCCGTCTTCCCCACTGGTAAACAAGGGGGCGGGAGACTGGGGACAAGGAACGGGGCACCGAGTGCCCGGGAGCTGGATGTGCGGCCACGTTGAGGGGCCCGAGAAAGTCCTCGTGCCCCAGCAGTGAGGCGCAGGTACTTGGGCGCGGCAGCAGTCAGGGTCCACGGGAGCTGCCTACACAGGTGCGGGTGAACCAGGTGGCATGTGGCCATTTCCTTCTTTTACAGAACTGACCAGGACATGGTTGATAACACCTGCCCCTGCAAGACGGCATTTTAGAGAAACATGTCTGATGGTCAAGAAAGCTTGGAGTCATTGACGTCAGCAAGAGTAGTAGAACTTACACACTGGATCCTGGTATTTCTGGAGCATTGAGGGCTGCAGGGGACCCTTGCTGTCAGAAACTGGCCTGGTGTGGATCAGTGAGCAGAAGGAGATGTCATCCTCACTGCTGCATCCTGTCCCATTTCCTTGGGCAGCTCTGGACCAGATGAAGACCACTAGGGACAGGTGTGGACACTGGGGGACAAGCTGTCCACTGATCTGGCCACACAGGCATGGATGCTAGGGGACAAGTTGTCCACTAATCTGGCCACACAGGCGTGGACACTGGGGGCAAGCTGTTCACTAATCTGGCCACACAGGCGTGGACACTAGAGGACAAGCTGTTCACTGAATTGGCCTCACAGGCATGGATACTGGGGGACAAGCTGTCCACTGATCTGGCCACACGGGCCAGTGCTTCTCACATCTTGTCATATGCAGGAATCGCCTGAGGGTCTTGTGATTCAGGAGATTGGGGTGGAGCCCTGTGATTCTGAAGCAGCAGGTCCAGGAACCCCACTTCGAGTAGCCAGGCTGGGGACAACTCCTGGGGGGAAGCATCATCTCGAAAGAAACAGTCTTTGCATTAAGCAATGCTTGGTTTGCCCTGAAGAGTCCAGGGTAGTGAGAGATGACAGTTTGAGGGGCTGCCCCTTTGGAGTGGGCCGGTGGGGCTCACAGTGGAGGAGGCACCCACGCAGGCTGGACAGCATGGAGACCCTCAGATTACACAGTTACCCAGGTCTCCCAACAGCCTGGCTCCTTCACCATGCACCCTCCTGTGAACTGGTGATGCGTTTTAGCACAGAGCCTTCCCCAGAACCTACAGCTGGAAAGCTCCTGTACTAGATTGGACAGTATCCCCCCAAAATTCATGCCCACCCAAACCCTCAGAATGTGACCTTTGGAACCAAGGTCTTTGCAGATGTAATTAGCTGAGGACCTCAAGGTGGAATCATCCTGGATTTCCAGTGGGCCTTAAATGACAAGTGTCCTTAACGGAAGAGGGGACACAGAGATTCAGGTCACGTAGACAGGGAGATGAGATTCCACAGACAAGGTGTGGCCACAGACAAGGAGCGACAAGGACTGTGGCCAGCGCTGAGGGTGGGAGGGGCCTGGAGCTGACCCTCCCTCGTGGCCCTCAGAGGGACCCATCCTGCTGGCCTCCTCAGTTCAGGCTTCCTGCTTCCAGAGCCACAAGCCCCTTCTGTTGTGTTAAGCCCTGCTGTGCGTGGTAATGTATTCCGATGAGACACTCAGGAACCTTACACAACATTTTCCCTGTTCTTCGGTAACCTTTGAGCAAGGTTGCTATCATCTTTTTGTGCAGTATACACTTGCTGAACCCTCCCGTGTGCCAGGTACAGGGTGCCATGCAGATAACACTGTCCTTCCCTCAGAGGGACTTGTTGCTTTAACAGACACTAAGGGTCCTGACCCATGACCCCTTGGCCCACCTTTGAGTCCACCTGCAGGTGCATCGGACAGCTCCTGTGCACCCTGACTGATGCCCCTCTCAGGTCCCTGCATCCCTCTGCTGTGCTGCATAGGGGGCTGTGTCTGGTGCCCTGGAAAGTTGCTCAGCCTCACTCAGAGAGGCCCAAAGTGCCAGGGCACTACTATCTCCAAGGGCAACCTCAGGCCAGTGACAGATGCCAGCCCTGGAAAGATACTCCTGCATTTCTGTTCTTCCACAGGGCAGGGTCAAGGTGTGTTTCAGGAGAGTTTCTCATGGGCTGCCAGGATGGTGGCGCCTCAGCTGCCTGCAGCAGGACCTGCTTGTCTGCATCAGCCCACCCCCTTTCCTGTGCTTCTGAGACCATCTCCCAAAGCAGACCCTCCACCGAACCCTGGCCTCAGGTCCTGACTGGGCAAATCCAAAGTGAGGCCCATGCTGGGATCCAATTGCTCCCCTGCTTAGCCAGTCCTTTAGGAGAGGATGTCACAAGGAGGTCAGAGGCGGGATCTTGGGGCTTCGTCTGAGGCCCCTGTGGAAAGATGGGGGGCCCCAAGTGGTGGCCGACTCTCGGAATTTTCCAGTACTGTGAGGGAAGCAGAGCATGTAGTGTGTTTCATATGGAGCTTGGAGCAGCTGGGTATGGAGGGCCGCCTCTGGAATGGAGGGGCTGGTATGGGCTTTGGGCATCTAAGCTCGCAGTGAATGCTTTCCGGGCACTGACGGTATGCCAGTCATGGCATTGGGATGCCCGAGGGTGGGCCAGTGAGGGGGGAGTGGAGTATAATGGGCAAAAGGCACCTGATTCCATCTGGAATGTTCTCAAGAAAGGAGATTCGGTCTGGGCAGGAAGATCCAGAGGCTGAGGCTTGAAGCTGGGAGTTTAAGACCAGCCTATGCAACATTAGCTGGGCATGGTGGCACGCACCTGTAATCCCAGCTACTCAGGAGGGTGAGGAAGGAGAATCACTTGAACCTGGGAGGTAGAGGTTGGGGTGAGCTGAGATCGTGCCACTGCACTCCAGCCTGGGCAACAGAGCGAGACTCAGTCTCAATAAATAAGTAAGTAAATAAATAAATAAATTAGCTGAGTGTGGTGGCATACACTTGTAGTCCCATCTACTTGGGGGGCTAAGGGTGGAGGATCCTTTGAGCCTGGGAGGTCCAGGCTGCAGTCAGCCGTGATCATGCCACTGCACTCCAGCCTGGGTGACTAAGCGAGACCCTGTCTCACAAAAAAAAAAAAAAAAAAAGAAGAAGAAAGAAAGGAGATTCTGTTGAAAGCTACTTTCTCTGGAAGCTGGACTAAGAGAGAAACTAAAACTTTGGCTTTGGGAAGTCACAGAGAGAATAGGACCTGAGGCCAGGGCATGTCCTGGGCTCACAAGAGCAGCAGGAATGATCATTGCTGAGCATTTCCTGTGTCCCCCAGAGTGCAGCTTACTTTTAAACCCTCCCGACCAGCCTGGAGCCCTCTCCTGCAGTGGAGAAAACTGAGGCTGAGAGTGCAGAAGAGGCTTGCCTGGGCCATGCAGGTCACTTGTAGTGCTAGGGCCACGGGGCGCATGGCTCCCAGCAGGAGCACCCGGAGGCCTCCAGCAGAGCCGCCAGGACATGCCCTGGATGCTGCCATCCTTGACGCACACAGCAGGGCTCTCTGGGGTCCTAGATGGAGTCCTGCCGGCCCTAGACCGGGGAAGGTTCGGAGGTGGGAGAGAGACCCAACTCTCCCACCCCAAGCTCGGCAGCCTTGGGAAGTCAGCTAACTTTTGCAGTCTCAGTCTCCCCATCTGTGAAAGGGGCTAGCAGTTCTTTCAGAGCAGGCTACTGTGAGGGAGCCATCGCCGATGTTGCTGTCCAGCCAGGCATCTTTGGGGGGCCACGGAGCCCACCCTCTGCCATGAAAATTGGCACTGGCAGACACCCTCACAGGAGAGCAGGGTACGGGGTCGGGGCGGTGAGCCTCTCAGGGTCTCCTGAACCCAAAGATCTGTCCAGAGTGAAGGTTGTTACCCTGACAGCCAGCAGGAGGTCTTTGGCCAGCATTTACTGAGCATCCCAGACCTGCAGGATTACTCTGGAGTCTGGGCTGCCCCATCCCTAAGACCCAGAGGGATGCCCAGAGGACAGAGGTGTTAGGGCACACCCTGGTTGCTACGCCTGCGACCTCCTTGTCCTCTTGTCCAAGAGGACCCCCTTGTCCTCTGCTGTGCCCATGCCCTTGCCCCATGACCTCTGCTGCGCCCGCGACCTCGCCCCGCATCCTCTGCTGCAAGGCACACCTCCCTCACCACTGTTGTCAAACACAGAGCGTTGGGACAGAAACTGTGGAATCGCGGGCTTTTGGCGCCTGCCAGCTCTAGCTGCCAGCCCGGCCTAATTACTTAATTTGCACTAATTCTCATGCCATTAACACATGCCGCCTGAAATAACATTGCCTAGAAAAGGAACTTGTCTATGACACTATTTTTAATCCGTTTTTTAGAAAAAAAAGAGTCACACTGTCAGCCTTTCCAGATGTTTCCATGTCTTCCCCTCTATTTGCTCTGTGTGTGGTGCTAAACTTAGAGGCAAGAGTGTTGGGCGAAGTTTAAAGGGAAACAGCCTCTCCATGGGTCAGACTTGAACATGCCTCTCTTCTGGCGAGGTCTCCTCAGGGTTAACAAGCGTCACCCATGAGGGACCATGATGACAGGCTCCTCCATGGGTCCAGAGAGGTCCTGAGTGGGGCATGAAGGCCACATCTGCATCTCCAGCAGCCCACATGCATCCAGATGCCTGCTGTGGCCAGACTGGTTTTCAGCTCATGACCATGTCCTCTCCATGTCCCCTCTGCTCCCCTGGCTTCCTTGGGTCTCCTCCCAAATCAACCACTTGCATGCAAATCCCTGTCTCGGGCTCTGCTTTTTGGGAAATCTGGACTAAGACAACATGCCTGTTTGTCTGCAGACATAGGTGAGCATGGGGCAGGTGCCCACATGTGTGTTTTGTTCACACACGCACAGGTGGAAGGCAGAATAACACCCACCCACCCAAAGAGACATGATGCCCACATCGGAACATGGTGTTACCTCATATGGCAAGAAAGGGCTTTACAGAAGGGCTGAGTTCAGGACCTTGAGGGAGAGATGATCTTGGAGCGCCTGGGAGAGCCCTTGATCCTGCTGCCCGTGGGGCTGCATCCACACATCAGCCTCTGCAGCTTGATCCCGCTGCCCATGGGGCTGCGTCCACGCGTCAGCCCCTGCGTCTTGATCCCGCTGCCGGTGGGGCCTGTGTCTATGCCTCAGCCTCTGAAGGTGGGGCTTCTCAGAGACCAGGAGGATGCCTAGAGGTGGGGCTCTGCCCTCATGCTTCATGTCTGTTGCATTGAGGAGGGAGCCTGGCTCAGACTACCCTACATAAGAAAGAGTTTTTCTGGGCTATTGAGACTTTTAGGTTGACTGGCAGAGTGGACTTCTGGTTGAATTTGATTCAGCTCTGCTATGTGGCCCAGGACCTGGCTGCCTGGGCCATCTGTGGTGTGGCCCTGTCCTGGGACAGCTTCCCTCATCATGATGGAGAGGCCTGGATGTCCTCCATGGTGATGGAGAGGACTGGGTGTCCCCATGCTACCATAGTGACGGAGAGGCCCAGACATCCCCATGGTGGTGGAGAGGCTTGGACGTCCCCATAGTGATGAAGAGGCCCAGACGTCCCCATGGTGGTGGAGAGGCCCAGACGTCCCCATGGTGGTCGAGAGGCCCAGACATCCCCCATGGTGGTGGAGAGGCCGGGACGTCCCCATGGTGGTGGAGAGGCCTGGATCTCCCTCATAGTAGAGGCCCTGGATGTCCCCCATGATGGTTGAGGGGCCTGGGTGCTGAAGAACCCTCTATCACAATGGGTTTCTTTCATCATGCTAGAGGCTCTGGACGTCGCCCATGGTGGGAGGGACCCAGGTGTTGCTCAGACTGGAGCCTGAGCAGCAAAGCATTGCCACCTCATTTGCTGAGACTGGGCCACATGCCCATACGTGAGCCCACCCTGGTGGCCTGTGGTGGGACTGTGGTGCTTAGCTTGGACCTGAGTCAGGGGTACAGGTGTAGGATGCTCACCTGGGCATGCTTAGGGGAACAGGAGTGGCGCAAGCAGTGGCCTACCTTCCCTCTCGCCCTCTGCACAGGTTATGTGGTCTTTTTTCTTAGAGATTCCTGTACTGCAGACACCTCCGCCATAATCCCAGTATGGCCCCAGCTGAAGAGGACAATGGTGGCCCCATCCAGGGCACCCCAGGGGAACGTGATGGCCACTGCACTGTGCCCAGAGTTGTCTGTGCACCTGTGACTCTTGGTAGGCCACACAAACCTGCAGCCAGGGTCTGGGGGCCTCTGGAGGGGATGGGGATGGAGCAAGAAGCGGTATCACTGCCAAGGGCATCCCTGCCCAGGTCTGGAGGCAGGCAAGGTCCTGCACTCTCTAGGGCAGGTCTGTTGTCCTCTGGCTTGCCACGAACTTCAGAACAGCCCCAAGCACTGATTCCTGGGGCAAGAGCAGAGAGCCACACTCCTGAGTCTGTGGCAGCTGGTTTTAACCACTTTAGTGTCCCTGTGTGCACATGTGTAAATATGGCATGTGTGTGCCCTGGAGACGTGAGCTCCTATGGGCAGGTGGGCATCTGTGCACAGGCATGTGTGTGCGAATGTTTATGCATGTGTTAGTGAGTGTGTGCATGTGCAAAGCATGAGTGTGTGTTTCTGCATGCATGTGGGTGCGTGTGTATCTGTGTGTGTGCATGTGTGCTTGTGTGAATGTGTGTTTGTGTGTGCATATGTGCTTGTGTATGTATGTGAATTTGTGTGTGCATGTGTGTTTCTGTGTGCATGTGGGTGCATGTGTGAGCGCATTTGTGTGCATATGCCTGCTTTAGAGTGCATGCATGTGTGTGTTTCTGTGTGCATGTGGGTGCATGTGTGAGCGCATTTATGTGCATGTGAATTTGTGTGCATGTGTTTGTGTGTGCATGTGTGCATTTCTGCATGCATGTGAGTGCATGTGTGCATGTTTGTATGTGTAGGTGTTTGAATGTGCATGTGGGAATGTTTGTGTGTATGTGCATGTGTTTGAGTGTGTGCATGTGTGTGTTTCTGTGTGCACGTGGGTGCACATGTGTATGTATGTGTTTGTGTTTGCATGTGTGCATTTCTGCATGCATGTGGGTGCATGTGTTTGCATGTGTGCATGTTTGTATGTGCATGTGTTTGAGTGTGTGCATGTGTGTGTTTCTGTGTGCATGTGGGTGCATGTGTGTGCACATTTGTGCGCATCTGTGTGTGTGCTTCTGCATGCATGTGGGTGCATGTGTGCGCACATTTGTGCGCATCTGTGTGTGTGTGCTTCTGCATGCATGTGGGTGCATGTGTGCATGTGTTTATGTGAATGCATGTGTGTGTTTCTGTGTGCACACGTGCACATTTGTGTCTGTGTGTGTGTTTCTGTGTGCATGTGGGTGTATGTGTGTGCATGTGTGTTTCTGCATGCATGTGTGTGCATGTGTGGATGTGTGTGCGTGTGTGTGAACTGGCTTTGAGGGGTAGAGGGTGGGACTAGGACATTCCTGGAGCCTGCACTTGACAAGCTGCCAGGCTGTCTCCATTGTCATGTCAACCAAATATTTTCAGCCTCCACGCCCAGAAGCCTCCGGAGCTCACTGTCTCGTTGCCGCTCACAAACCCTGGGCCAGACTTCCAAACCGCTAGGCAGATTTTGAGTCCCTTTTTTTAGCTGCTGAATGAAAAAAAATAAGCAAACACAAATCTGCTGATCCCAGGCCGCCTCCTCTTCTGGAGAATTTAATTTCTGAGCTTTGATCTGATACCAGGGCCCAGAGGACTTGCTATTTCTAAATAATGAGCTGAATGTTTGTGCTCCCAGCCTGAACTTTTCTGGTTTGGGGGAAAATATGACTTTCCATAGACGCTCTTTGATGCGGCCAGCGGTGCTGCCGGCCCCGGGATGAAAGGCCTCTCAGAGGGCAGGCGGCCCTGGGTGGGGCTGCCAGGCCGTGGTGCCCTCAGGACAATGCCCTCCGCAGGGGCCCCATCTGCTGGCCCCTCCCTGGGGAAGGGCGGAGCTCGCCCACCAGGAGTCCTTGTACAGGGAACCTTAACCCTGGGGCCACCTACATGCAGCCCAACCTGTCTGGGACCTCCTCACTCGGTGACTGCGGGGATCAGAGGACACCTGAGGCAGGGACTGTCCATTCTCGGCAGGAGGGGCTCCAGGGCTGGCTCCCCAGTGGGCCCGGTGCTCCATGAAGGAGATCCTCCTACCAACATCATGCCTCAGATCAAGACTGGGGGCCCCTCCCAAGCTGGGGGACACCTGAGCAAACAGAACAGAATGGCAGGCGCTGTCTAGGGTGCAGTGAGACACCTGTGCTCCTGTGGGAGGTGGAGAAAGGCACCCCCTACTGGCAGCTGTGGCCCTCAGGTGACCTGCAGGGCTGGTAGCCACATGGAGATGGAGGAGCCAGTGCCCTGGGGTGGGGGCACAGGACTAGATTCAGCATCTCCATGCTTCTCCCCAGGCCCTCCCTGGGGACTGGATGTTCTTGTTGGGTCCACAGCCTGCACAGTTCCGGCCCTGGGGGTCTGAGGCTAGGTGAGGGTGCGTGGACCAGGGAGACCCTGGCATCCGCGGCAGAGTCTGGCCCGCACACCCCTGCCCCTGGGGCTGTCAGCATCCTCAGAACCGCCACACCACACAGGAAATGATCATTCCAGGTCAGGGCTGGGTGACTCCAGAGCCCTCTCCCCTCACCCCCGCTGTGGGCAACTTCACACTTCGGAGAACATTTCCCAGGGAAGCAGCCAGGCGTGCTTTGGTAGGCAGCGTCACAAAGGGTCAAGAGGCAAACACCCTCAAACAGCCCTCTCGATAATTAGCTCCTCAGCCAGCCTGCAGAAAAGCCATCAGGCCTGAACAAGCTCCAAAGCACAGCATCCCACCACCTGCCCTCTGTCCTGCCCAGGGTCCACACGGGAGCTCCTGGCACCCCATAGGGCAGCCCCCAACCCCGAAACACACAGCGGCAGCAGCCTGACCTGCCTGGCACTCTGCGTCATGTGTCTCAGAGGGGGACCCATGAGTCCCGGAACCTGACTCATGGGTCTTTGTACACTCCTGGGCCAGTTGGGATTAAGAAATACTTTAAAAAAATAATAGTTTCATTAACTAGCTTCAGTCACAGGGTTCAAAATTCCAGGCAGGTTTGGAAATCGCAAGGAACCCAGTAGGGAAAAAGTAATGAAATCCAAATAAAGGGCAGGCTTTAGTTAATGCTGGTGTGCCAGTATTGGTTCATAATGTGACAAATGCCTTGTCCTTGTGTGGGATGTTAGGAATTGGGGAAGCCAGGTGTAGGGTAGACTGAATTCTCTGTGCTATCGCTACAAGTTTTCTGTAAATCTAAACATAAAATCTGGTGGATCACCTCAGGTCAGCAGTTTGAGACCAGCCTGGCCAACATGGTGAAACCCCTCCTCTACTAAAAATATTTAAAAAATTAGTCGAGTGTGATAGTGGGCACCTGTAATCCCAGCTGCTTGGGAGGCTGAAGCAGTAGAATCACTTGAACCCAGGAGATGGAGGTTGCAGTAAGCTGAGATGGCGCTATTGTGCTCCAGCCTGGGTGACAAGAATAAAACTTCATTTCAAAAAAAAGAAAAAAAAATCTAAACATAAAATCTAAAATAAAAGTTTCATTAAAAACAGGTGGGAGAGGATATCATATAGGATCTTATTGGTCACTCTAGGGTTGGATCTTGTGGGTCACTCTAAGATGTATCTTGTGGGTCACTCTAGGGTGGGTACTGTGGGTCACTCTAAGGTGGATCTTGTAGGTCACTCTGAGGTGGATCCTGTGGGTCACTCTGAGGTGGATCCTGTAGGTCACTCTGAGGTGGATCCTGTAGGTCACTCTGAGGTGGATCGTGGATCTTGTGGGTCACTCTGAGATGGATCCTGTGGATCACTCTGAGGTGGATCTTGTGGGTCACTCTGAGGTGGATCCTGTGGGTCACTCTGAGGTGGATCTTGTGGGTCACT
>PVKP010011657.1:11939-36489 GCA_004027715.1 Plecturocebus donacophilus | reverse complement strand
GTCACTCTGAGGTGGATCTTGTGGGCCACTCTAAGGTTGGATCTTGTGGGTCACTCTGAGGTGGATCCTGTGGATCACTCTGAGGTGGATCTTGTGGGTCACTTTAAGATGGATCCTGTGGGTCACTCTGAGGTGGATCCTGTGGGTCACTCTAAGGTTGGATCTTGTGGGACCCTCTAAGATTTTTAGACTTTGCTTTCAGTGTTGGTACAATGACTTTTACTTTTGCAGGTGATGTGTCTCTAGGGACCAAGTGGATGTTGAGATACAAGCTGGACAGATGTTATACCAATGCCGCAAGAAGGAGATGGTGGCTTGGGTACCAGTGCAGAGCGGGAAGGAGATGGTGGCTTGGGTACCAGTGCGGAAGGGGAGGGAGATGGTGGCTTGGGTCAAGGGGTCGTGCTGAAGTTGGGAGAAGGGGTCTGATTCCAGGCATGTTTTGAAGGTGAAACCAACAAGAGTTGCTGACAGATTCAATGTGGGGATGAGAGGAAGGGAGAGTCTAGGGGAGCCCGGGGTCTCACCTAGCTAGCTAGAGGGATGAGGCTGCACTGACCCAGGATGGGAGTGGGGACAGGCAGTGCAGGGAGGGCAGTGGGGAGTTGGTTCTGAACATGTCCTGGCTGAGATGCCTGCTGGACGTAAAGGTCAAGAAGCCTCTTGGATTTAAATCTCGTTTCGAGGAGAGGTTGGCCTTCAGGGGCCCGTAGAAATGCTGCAGGTACTTCCCAGGGACTCTCTGGCACGACAGGCCTGAGCCCATCTTTCCTTCTCCCGAGCTGCAGGGTTCCCGCTGTTCTGCTTCGATTCCCAGCAGCCTCGCTCAGCCTCTCTGGGCTCACCCTATGCTGCTTAGAAGTAGACACCCCGGACCGCTGGGATCCTTTCCTCTACCCGGGATCTTGTCTCTCCCAGCACTGTGTGAGCAGTCCTGAACTCCGATTCTCGTCTTCCTGCTGGCAGGACAGTGTTGAGAGCTCCTCTGAGCTTCTCGGAGTCTCAGCGGGCCTCCCTCCTAAGCCTCTCAGCGTCTCAGCTCATGCCGGTTATGAGCCTGCAGTTGCTGCAAAGGGTGCAGTAGTTCAGCTCACCTCCACACGTTTCCCTCCCCGACGGTATCATGGGCCTTCAAATCTTGGCTGCCTTGGTAACTCTCTGACACAGTAAAGTGCATGTTGTCATTTGTTTTCGCCAACCTGGTTGATCAAAGCAAAAAGTAGACTCCGCGTACTTTTTTTTTTTTTGACAGGGTCTTGCTCATTTGCCCAGGCTGGAGTGTAGTGGTGCAGTCACGACTCAGTGCAGCCTTGACCTCCTGGGCTGAGGCCATCCTCCCTCCTCAGCCTCTTGAGTAGCTGGGACCACAGGTGCACACCACCAGGCCCAGTTAATTTATTTTTGTAGAGACGGTGTCTCATCATGCTGCCCAGCCTTCTGCTTCTGCTAGGCCTCCCAAAGTGCTGGGATTGCAGGTGTGAACCACTGTGCCCGGCCTCCTCATTTTTTAAAAGCTGTGTTTCATTTTATGGATCTATTATGATTTATGTAACAATCTCTTATCAACAGGCTTTCAGGTCATTATAAATAATGCTTCAGTGAGTAATTTCACACATAGATGATTTCACCTGTGCACAGTGGTATCTATAGGATAAGCAAAATTGCCGGGCCAAAGGGCAGATGCATTTACATTTTTATTGATGTTGCCAACTTGCTGGCCATAAAAGTTGTGCTAACTTGTATCTTATCAGCTATGTACGAGTGCGCCTACTTCCCCGAAAGTTTGTCAACATCGAGGGTTGCTTGGCATTTTGCTTTCTGCCAGTCTGGTCATAAAATGGAACCTCCATGTAGTTTCAATTTGCGTTTCCTTGTTGCGTGTGTGGCGGGGCATCTTTCTACATGTTCAAATGCCAGTTGCCCATTTAAGTTCTTTCCCCATGTTTCAATTAGTTTGCTGGTCTCTATCTCATTGTTTTAGGAGGCTTTCAAAAAAACGTACTTGGGAAAGTGGCACCTTGTCTACTGTGTGAGCTGCTATTGACTTTTCCTCAATTGGTTGGCTGTTAACTTTGGCTTGAAGTATTTTAATATTTTTTAATGTATGTCCTATGTATTTCTTGTCTCTCTTTTTTTTAGACAGAGTCTTGCTCTGTTTCCTGGGCTGGAATGCGGTGGCATGATCTCAGCTCACTGCAACCTCTGCTTCCTGGGTTCAAGAGATTCTCCTGCCTCAACCTCCCCAGTAGCTGGGATTACAGGTGCATGCCATCACGCCCAGCTAATTTTTGTATTTTTAGTAGTGATGGGGTTTCACCATGTTGGCCAGGCTGGTCTTGAACTCCTGACCTCAAGTGATCCACTTGCCTCGGCCTCCTAAAGTGCTGGGATTACAGGTGTGAGCCACTGTGCCTGGCCAATGTCCTGCATATTTATTATGTGTATTCCTAGAAGTTTGTTGTTTTTGCTACTGCTGAAATGTGCTATTTAATCTCACTAAGTTTGTTAACTGAGGCCAGAACTACGGAAACTCTAAACAAAGTCAACCAGACGAACTGAGCAAACAGCAAGTGCTGACTGAGCATCTATGTCGTCCTCACAGTATTTTTGGAATGAAGCTGCCCCATTGGGTCTCATGCAGGACTTGAGAGTAGAAGATTCAATCCTTGCTTTTAAGTTGTTCAAAATTGATTGAAAAAGACACAGAGAGACACAAAGACACACCTGGATGCTGACCAGTGGGTGACCCCAGGTGAGTAGGAGGCACCAAGGTCATCATATGACTTCCAGGTGGCAGCAGGGTGGGTTGAAAGGGAATTGTGCTGACAAGAACACAAGCAGAGGACTGGCCAAGAAATTTCTTTCTTTCTTTCTTCTTTCTTTCTTTCTTTCTTTCTTTCTTTCTTTCTTTCTTTCTTTCTTTCTTTCTTTCTCTTTCTTTCTTCCTTTTTCTTTCTTTTCTTTCTTTTTGAGACAGAGTCTTGCTCTGTCACCAGGCTAGAGTGCAGTGGCAAGATCTCAGCTCAATGCAAGCTCACTGCAACCTCCACCTCCAGGGTTCAAGTGATTCCCCTGTCTCAGCCTCCCAAGTAGCTGGGACTACAGGTGTGCACCACCACACCTGGCTAATTTTTTGCATTTTTAGTAGAGACAGGGTTTCACCATGTTGTCCAGGCTGGTCTCGATCTCCTGACCTCGTGATCCCCCTGCCTCGGCCTCCCAAAGTGCTGGGATTACAGGTGTGAGCCACTGTGCCCGGCCAGGAATTTCTAAGAGAAAAAAGAACACCCACAATGAACACAGGAAAACCACACCCTCCTCTCCAGTACTTAAAAAAAAGGACATTTTAGTGGCCCAACGAAGTGGCAAAGATTTCATTCAATGGTAAAACCCAAGGTAGGAGCCTTCAACAGAAATAGGGGGAAGGGCAGGGAAGGGCCGCCATCCCTCCACGCACCTGTCAGTCAGCGGGGCAGTGGGCCGTCACCATGACTGTGTCCTGCATACCAGGCACTATCATCTCACCCTGGGCCATCAACAGAGAACCAGGCAGGTGTGGGAAGCCACGTTCTGGCTGCAGAAGCAGATGATACCCAAGTCAGCAAATGAACATGGACTGCGACCCGTGCCACCCCACAAGAGGGAATGAACGTGACATTGAGGGAGGGCGTTGGGGGGACAATGGGGCAGGTGTTTGCTTCACAGAGCATGATCTGAAGGGGAGATGACGTCTGAGCAGACAGCTGAAGAAGGCAAAGGGGCTGGCCGCACAGAGACAGGGAGGAAGAGTATTCCAGGCAGAGGGAATAGAATGAGGCAAGTCTCTGGTCTGGGAACCATGGTGGCCAGGGCGGGCAGGGGGGTGTCTCTCTCTCCCCATGGTCTCAGGGATTCTCACACGTGCCAGTTTCGCAGCATGGGGGCCTCAGAGCATCCAGACGGCTAACTGCACTGCTCGGGGTTGCAAGAGCCTGTGCCCAGAGGCCAGGCTGACATTTAACACCTCCTTTGACTTCAGACCCTACAAGTCACGCAGATGATTTCTGCCATTGCCACAAGCTCACCCTGGAGGGCAGGGCAGGGGCCTGGAACCCCACCTTCCTATCGGTCTCTCATAAGAAGAGTCCCTGGCTGGGCTGGGAGATATCCTTGTGGCCGTCATGGTGTGAACAGTGGGCAAAGTCAAGGGCAAGGAATAGAGGCCGGCAGAGACCTGATGGTGCAGGAGCCTTGCAGGCCAGAATGGGCCAGGTGGACGGGGAAGACAGTGGACGATGAGATTCAAAGTGCCTGAAAGGATAAAAAGTGCTGAAAGGACTCATCCCGGCTGCCTTTGCTCCAGAGCTGCGTGCGAAGGCAATGTGGACGCAGGGATACCGGGTGGGACCCTGTGGCAACAGAGAAGGAAAGCGTCCCACAGCTCCCACTCGGCTCCCTGGCCACACCTGAGGTCCTTGCCTCACAGGGACCACACATTTCATCACGCTCTTGGCCAGAATGAAATGACCATCCCGGTGGTGTGCGCCTGCAAAGCAAGCCTGCCAGGCCAATCGGAATACATTCAGCAGAATAATACCCAGATGTAATTCAAGCAAAGACAAACATCTCATGTAAAGCTCACGGCATTCAGATAAACATGGGAGAATTCCTGCGGCCGTGCGTGGGCCAATCAGATAGGGCTGCCCCTGAGTTGCTGTGTATTGGGAAATGACCTAATAGCCTTACAGCTTGTTACTGATTAATTTTGTTTGATGTGGGAGGCTGCACGGAGTTTTAATAAGGGCTACTTGTAATTGCAGGCCGACTGAAGCTTCCAGAATCATGAAGTGCATTCAGGGAATTTTGCGAAACGCAGGATGCAAGGCCTACATGCCCAGCACTCCCGGCTGGTAATTGCATTCGAGCCGCTGTGGAGAGAGAATCTAGAGGCTCCTGTTGACTAATGAGAGGAATTAGGGAGCTCTCAGGGCCTGTTGGAGGCCCGGCTCTTTCCTCATAAATCTCTAGCCTGTCGATGTCCCAGCCTCCCACCGAGGTGGGGTCTTAGTCTGTATATTGGAAAGTGCTTGAGAGGGGAAAACTAATATAGAGAAAACTTCTGCTTCTTTTTTTTTTTTTTTTTCCTGAGACGGAGTTTCGCTCTTGTTGCCCAGGCTGGAGCGCAATGGCACGATCTTGGCTCACCGCAACCTCTGCCTGCCGGGTTCAAGCGATTCTCCTGCCTCAGCCTCCCAGCTACTGTAATCCCGAGTAGCTGAGATTACAGACATGCACCACTACGCCCAGCTAATTTTTAGTAGAGACGGGGTTTCACCATGTTGGCCAGGCTGATCTCAAGCTCCTGACCTCATGATCCACCTGCTTCAGCCTCCCAAAGTGCTGGGATTACAGGCGTGAGCCATCATGCCCAGTCACAGAGAAACCTTCTAAGTCTCCCAGGTCAAGGGAGACCCCTGGGCTCCTGACATCTGTGCCAATCTGCTCTGCCCCCTAAACAGAAGCCGTGACACTAGCCAAGGCAGCCACCGCAGGTGCTGGGTCCTGGGTCTGCACATGGCAGCTACTCACTGGCACATCCATAGCTTTACATGGAGGCGAGCGCCCGTCTCTACCTCAACTGCCCCTGGAACAAGCCTTGTTTCTGTGCAGTGGCCACACTGTAGGTCTCTGGAAACTTGGCCACAAGTGCCACTAGCTGGTGGGCAGGACAGGGAGTGAGCAGGCGGGACACAGACAGCACCCAATGCCTGGGGCATCCAGTAAAACAGCCCAAACAGCTAGAGCTGCAGACGAGGGGAAGGAATGAGTTAGGAAGCACTGGGCTGCATGAAACAGAAAAGACAAATCAACTACCTTCACTGAGAGAGAAGGGACTGACGCCTGGAACTGGGAGGTCCCAAGGCAGGTGGAGTTCAGGCTTGGCTTGACCCAGTGGCTCAACAAAGCTGTCATGGCCTCAATTTCTTTCCATCTCTGCCCTCATAGTTGGCCTTATTCCAAACCTAGCTCTTTCTCATGGGCACAAAATAACTGCTGCAGTGCCAGGTTTCACGTCTGCATCCCACCCTGTCCAGGAGAGAGAATGTGTCTGTCCTTGCAGTCTGCATGAAGAGCACCCTGATCAGATGCCTGAGTTATGTGTGCACATGGGCAGGGGACAGGACTGTGTGATGAACATGAGGGAATCACCGCTCCCTTGGAACAGGGGGTGTGGGTGGGGGATGGATGCTTGAACAGTGGAACCGGAGCTGGAACTCAGGGCCAGATGGAGGGAGCTTGCCCACTACACAAGGCATTTGGGTTTTACTTTCAAGAGGATCAGGAGCTAGGAATGCTTTGGGCTGTGTGGGTTGGGGGAGGTCTATGCAGCTGTGGGGTGGGGACTGTAAATGGAGCTGGCATGGGGGGCTGGGCCTGGGTGGTGTGTGGGCAGAGATGGTGGGTGAAGGGAGAGGGGCTGGGTGGGGCTGGGGAAGCCCAGTCTGATCTGCCCCACCCTGTGGACTCACTCTGTCCTCACAACCATTCGGCGGGCAGCGTCTCCTTCCGCCATGGAAGGAGACCCGTGGGCAGATGGGTGCCAGTGCCACTCCCATTTTCAAATGTGGAGACTGAGACACAGAACCACAGCTTTCAAGATCACACAGCTGGTAAAGGACTCGAACCCGAGCCTGTGGAGCCCTCTGCCACATGATAACCTTGAGAGACAGGGAGGCAGAGGGTGGCAGCTTCTAGGCAGACCAGAGGCTCACACTAGGAGAGGAGATGGGTGAACACCCACACACCTGAGGTGACCATCATGGGACTGCCTGGTGGGACAGGGAAGGTGAGGACTGATTCGGTTTTTGACCTTTTGAGTTTGGGACAATGATGGGATAAGTAGGCAGTTTTGCCTGTGTTGGGAAAAAGTTAAGACTTTGAAATGGGCAAAAAGGATTGCATGTCCCGCCTCCCGCACCCTTCCGGGGCTTGCTGCCTTCCACTCGGGCTCTTTTGCAGAAAAGTGACAGTAATACGAATGACTTGAGTCTGTAATCATGCAGGTTAACCTTGCCTCCTTTCCTGGCGGAATGCCATGGCTCATGACATCATCTGCAATTCCACTTCAGCACTCCTTATTTTCTTTTCTTCCTTCCTTCCTTTTTTTTTTTTTTTTTTTGAGAGTCTCTCTCAGTCACCAGGCTGGGGTGCCGTGGTACAATCTTGGCTCACTGCAACCTCCGCCTCCCAGCTTCAAGTGATTCTCCTGCCTCAGCCTCTGAGTAGCTGGGAGTACAGGTACCCACCACCATGCCCAAGTAATTTTTGTTTTTTTAGTAGAGATAGGGTTTCTATATGTTGGCCAGGCTGGTCTAGATGACCTCAAGTGATCTACCCACCTCGGGCTCCCAAAGTGTTGGGATTACAGGTGTGAGCCACCTTGCCTGGCCCGTTCCTTATTTTCTGTATAATGTGCTTTGAATTCTCCTTTGATCCAGTTCTAACATCTTCTTGGTTTCCTTGCTAATTAAGGCATTCAGTAAAATCCTTGATACATTTCACATTTGTAGGATAGTTATGCTTTTACCTTAAAATTCAACCCTGCATTAATACGACACTTAATCATCAGAGGTGGGGTTGGGGCTTAGGAGAGGGGAGAGCTGGGGGAGCCTGGAGTGGGAGGGTCAGGGAAAGATGGAAGGAGATGCTGCCTGGCGATGTGGCAGGGATGGGTTTGCAAGTCCGGCTTCCTGGCCTGTGTTCAAGTCCCTCTTCATAGCACTGCCCCCACACTGGCCTCCCCGATGCACATGAGGCTGGAATGGTCACTGCTGGAGTGGCCTCGGTGTCCTGCCCAGGCCAGCACTGCTGTCCCTCCAGACTCGCAGTAAATCCTCTCCTACATAACCGTGTTAGTGGGAACTGTGGCTTTTGCATGGCTTCGCAAACATCTCTATGGGTGTACCTTTAAAGTCACAGGATGTCAAATGTGTGGCCCCCCCCTATGATCTGGGGGCATGACCTCAAACAGCCTCCCTAGAGTCAAAATTTCTTCAACATTCCTGTTTTTTAATAGGATTTCATGGAAACCTTGCATTCCTCCAGAGGACATCTGTGTTTGCTTTAGTACAAAACAATGTGTTAAATGGTTTCCCACTGTCAAAGGACAGCATGACAACACATTTAGTTTAAAGATCTTAATGGACTCTATTTCCATTCTGGAAACGGGCAACAGGTCCCTCTGTAAAGTAGAATTAGTGCTTTGGTGAGCTGAGCAGAGGGGGCGGTTTTATACAGAAAGGGCTTCCCAGAAGAAAGCAGAGGCAAAGAACACAGGCATATTGTTTGTTTCAAAGTTACTGTCCCTGCAGGGCGGGGACAGGGAGCAGAAAAGTAGAAAAACGACCAATCCATTGTCTCACATTGGGTGACTTCGGGCTGAGGATTAAAATAGAGGGAACTTCATTCCACACTGATTGAAGACTGGAACCGACCTGTTTGGGAAGTTGGCCATTATCTTTCGCTCTCTCCTTTTCTTTTTAAACAAGAATGTATTATTTATTATAGAGGCAGGGTTCCACTGTATCGCCCGAGCTGGTTTCAGACTCCTGAGCTCAAGCGATCCTCCTGCTTCGGACTCCCAAAGTGCTGGGGTGACGGGTGTGAGCCGCGCCCGGCCAACGGCTCTCTCTTGATTTTTTGGAAGGTCAGATGACAACTTTGTTTGGGTTTGGTGACAAAGCCATGCCTGAGCGTGGGTGACGGCATTTGATTTTTAGTCTGGCCCATGCAGGGCCCAGAGCAGGCGCTTTGTCCAAAACCATGGTCTTCCATAATTTTTATTTAACTGAGACCAAGGAGGGAGAAGACACTAGGGTGGTGGGTTAGGGTTCCCATCCGCCTGGATTTCCCAGCTCGGAGGCTCCCTCGAGGGGAGTGGACAGCAGCTCAATGTGAGAGGACTTCCTGGGTCTCTCCCGGCAGCTGTGTGCATCCCCGGGCCCCTCTGCCCTGTCCTCTGCCCTCACTAAGGCCACTGGCCTGGGATCTGGGCGATACCCCTCCTAGGTCAGGACAGGAGTGAATCCAGAGACCACTCAGCTTCAATTTGGTGCAGAGGCGCTAACGGGCATTTGGGGAAAGATGGGTGCGGAGGGGCCTGAGGGCAGCAGGGCTGGGCGTCAGGCGCTGAGCGGGTCACTGTCGCGCTGAGTGAGAAGATGGGTGCCAGGGCCTTACAGAGCCGGCCTTCTTGCTGGATCTCGCCCACTGCCGCCCTAGCTCCCCTCCGTCCAGGGCACTGCGCTCTTTCGGGGCGTTGGGCTGCAGACCTGGACCCCAAACCTGGGTCCTCGGGGCGGCGGGGACAGGGCCTGGGCCTGGGCGTGGTCGGGCGTGGTTGGGCGGGGCCCGGATCGCCGCCCTCTGCGCCCGGCCCCGCCACCTCCCGGCCCATCCCTGGGCTCTGCTGCCACCTGGTGGCACGGAGCTCCGCAGAGGCTGCCGCTGGGCAGGCAAGAGCGTCCGGCTTCAGGGAGTGGATCTGGAGAGGGTGGGATGGCCGGGAAGCTGCCCGCTCCTCAGCGTCCGGCCTGGCCTCGGCTTCCGCGTCCAGACAGGACTGGACTTCCTGGACTTGCTGGGTTTCGTCGCCGCCTGGGCTGGGGAGCCCCGCGCTGCACCTCGAGAGCTAGGAGGGGCTGCTCATCAGGGGCCCGCCCCTTCGTTTTCCAGCTGGGAAGCTGACGCTAGAAAGGCCGTGGCGGCGCTTCCCACGGGCAGTCCTCCCTCGCACCTGGTCTATGGATGGAGCCTGTGGGGCAAATAAGGAAACAGGCACACAAAGCTGTCATGCAATGAATGCACCCTAACACCAGAAAGCATGGCATAGTTACTTCCCACAGCGGGAAGTTCAGTGGAAAACACTGCAGAGCCGAAGACTACAGCCTGGGCTTGTCCGGTGGGCGCTGCTCTGGCCAGGAGGATCGGATGTGGAGTGATGCATGAAGCTGGTTGCCGCCCAGGGCTGGGGCAGGGGGAAGAGGGCGATCCCAGAGCCTTAAGAGCCATAAAGAGGTGGACTTTATTTTAGGTACCTGGCAGGGTTTCCTAAAGGGGGCTGGGGGAAAAGGAGTGTGGCACGATGCAATTTCAGAATTCCCACTCTACCTGAAGGCCTGGCTGGAGTGGGTGGGGACATGCTGGCTTCGGGTGAGTGTCCTGGGCAAAGGGGCTTAGGGCAGGCTGTTAGGAGTTCAGAGCAGAGGCTGAAGGATTTGCTGTGGGGAGAGATCCAGGGAGGCTCACCGCCCGATGCCAGGTGTCAAACCAAGTCACCCACAGGTGTGATGGGAACAGGGCCAAGTGACGTTTTTAAATGGCCCTATTTTCCATCCCGGGGTTACATTGTTTGCATGATCTCATTAATTCAGCACAATAGCCCTGGGTGTTTCTCTCCTTATCTCACTTAATTGGTGTAACAGCCTGTGAGTCAGGCACTATTGCCCCTATTTCAGGCACAAGGAAACAAGGCTCAGAGAGAGCTGAAGTGAACTGGCTTCCCCAGCAGGAAGGGGCTTCAGGATTTTTCCTGGGCCAGACTGTGTGCATGCCATTTAAAAACAAAGACACACTTCACATAACAGAAAATTACTATTTTAAGGTGTACAAGCCAGCTGTTTTCAGTATATTTACAATATTGTGCAGCCATCACCACTACAAATCCCAGTACATCTGTGTCACCCTAAAAAGAAACCCTGTACCTGTTAGCAGTTTTTCTCAAGCGTCCTTTCCCCAGCTCCTGGCAGCCCCTGATCTGCTCTTTCTCCCTGTGGATTTGCCCGTTCTTTACATTTCATACAAATGGAATCATGCAATCGGTGGCCTGCTGTGCCTGTCTTCTTCCCACAAGCAGGGTGTCTTCAAGTCTCATCCAGGTTGTAGCCTGGGTCAGTGATTCATTCCTTTTCATGGCTGAATAATATTCCACTGCATGGACACACCACATTTTGTTTCTCCATTTTTCTGTTGATGGATAGGTGGGTTGCTTCCACTTTGTGGCTATTGTGAGTGATGCTGCTGTGAACATGTGTGTATTAGTATCTGTTTTGAGTCCTTGTTTCAGTTCCTTTGGGTGTATACCTAGGATTGGAATTGCTGGGTCATATGGTAATTATATTTGCCTTTTTGAGAAAATGCCAAACAGTTTTCCAAAGTGGTGGCACCATTTTATGTTCCACAAGCAATGTATCCTCATCAACTCTTGTTATTTTCCATGAAAAAAAAAAATAGCCATCCTACTTTCTATGGAGAAATGCCTATCAAATCATTTGCCCATTTCAAGTTGAATTATTTATCTTTTCACTGTTGAGTCTAGACCAGATTTTAGATCTCACCCCCTCTCTCGCTGCAACTACTTGGGCTCTGCGTAAAGCTATAGAGTGCTCAGCAAACAGTGCTCTCAAGCAAGGGGCCAGTTGTCTGGGCAATGTGAGTTCTTTCTCCGCCACTGCAGCCTCTGTGTGTCAGCCAGTGACAACGTACAGATGGGTAGTGGGGAGAAGCGGGAGGCTGTGGGTGACCCATCCCACACTCCTGCTCCTCTTGCCACCTGCATTCCTTGGCAAAGGCCCCTGCTGCAATCCTGCCCCACCCTTGCCCTCCTCCAGAACCTGTGATGTGGAGCCAAGTTCCCCGGACCCTTGTAAGGCCTGTGACCTTAGCCTTCTCCCTGCTCATCTCTGCGTGTTCATGGCTGCACCTCTTGCTCCATGAACCTCCTGGAATCAGGAAGATCATCTGCTTCCAGCAGCATCCGACACTGGACGTGGATACGAGTCAAGAACATGGCTCTGCAGCTGCCCAGGCTGGGGCTGGACTAAGCTGAACCTCTCGGCTGTGGCCTTGGTCACATCTCTAGCCTCCCTGTACCCTCACCCAAAATAGGGATAACCTGTAGGTTTGACCTCCCAGGCTGACTGACAGCTCATTAGGATCAGGCAGTAAACAGGAGGGTGCTGTTATCACAAACTTCCCCAGATTCTCTCTCCAGGAAGCCAGATCAGACAGGTAGACAGACACACACTGGGTGCACCTTTCCAGAGAAGCAGAGGCGCGCCTGACCCTTTTTGGCAACTGCAAAAGCACAGAGCTAAGGAAAAACAGCTCGGTAAATATTGACTCAAATGCCTTGGAGGGATTGCCGGGGAGGAAAAGGCAGAATGGCACATAGAGTGGGATCAGGTCTGTGGATCTAGAATCTAGAATGCTAGGTCTGTGTCTCAGAGAATGAGTGGGCAGTGAGCACATGCTGGTGCTCAGGGCGGCTACCTTTGGGGTTTGGGGTTGAAGGGAGGCAGGTGAGGTGAATAAAATTGTTATTAAAGAACATCTATCCCCACCCTGTTGTGGAAGGAGGGTGCATCCCGGCTCCCTGACGTGGGGCTTGGCGTGGAACCTGTTTGGACTCGGGGTGTTAGTGTGGAACTGTGATGTGCATCTCAGGGGCTGTGCTCCTGAACCTCTCCTGACCCGCCTGGAACTGGCATCCCCCTGGGTAGCTGCCACCTGAGCCTGAGCCCCAGAAAAAAAGCACAGATGGCTGAGCCCAACCCACAAGGTGAAGCACAGCTCAGCTCCCTGTGAATAGCCACCAGCTGCGCCCACCCTGACCACTGGTTACTGCTGCCCAAGCTGCTCAGCTCCCCGTGAACAGCCACTGGCTGCGCTCATCCTGGCCAGCAGTTACTGTTGCCAGAGCCTCTGGGTGCCAGGGTGGCTTTTCCTCTGCATTGTCATGGCAAGAGCTGATGCACACAAAGGGAGCGTAAATGGGGTTTTTACCTTTTACTCTATTATCTAAGAAACTTAGAGCAAATCTGCTATCCTTTAGAGAGAAAAGGAGGCTTAGTGTAAATAGGCGTGCTGATTCTGTCTCATTTTGTCTGGCTGGCCCCTGTGCCCTGTGGCCATCAACACTGCCTGGCGGATGTCCGGTCTGGTTGCTGCTTCTCCATCTCTCCCAGCTGATGGCGGGCTGCTGACAGGCACAGTGGCACCCTCTTCTCAGGGCCTGCCTTGCTGGGCCTGGCAGCGGGCGGGTTTGTCAATAGGCTGACAACTGAGACATGAACGCCTGAATCCCAGAATGCCAGAAATGCAAGTTGGAAGTCACGGTATCTGTGCAGAGGGAATTCAGCACGTATTAGGGTGGACTGGGTGTAGCAATAATCTTTGGTTTCTGGTTAGCTATCATTTTGGAAGTTGTTGGAGTTTCTCTGGGTTTCATCTGGTGCAGAGAGGGGAAGGACATGCCCTCAAGAATGCGCACGTCCTGCCTGCCCTCAGAATGTGCACGTCCTGCCCCGCTGCTGTTGACAGGCATCTCTGCTGTCTCCACGAGAGCAAGTGTTCCTGTAATCCAGGGCTGTGTGTGTGTTAGCTTGTGTCACTGGGGAAGGCCTGTGGCCTCAGTCTGCTGATCTGTAAATGGGGTTATCTGGTGTAAGCAATGTTGTGGATTAACTGTCCCAAAAGCACCTCTGATAAATCACTTAGCAAGATCCCAAAACATGGCAGATTCCTTTCAAATGCAGAGCTGCGCTTTGAGAAACTAGGAAAAACTCAAGACAGAGCTGAAAACTGCTTCAGGAGGTGTGGGAGTGGATGGCACAGCTATTCTGGGGGTGGGCAACTAGTCTCCTCAAGGAAGTGCTTGTGTGTCAATGCCCATCAGCGGAAAAGAGATGAGACCCTGGACTCACACAAGCTGGTGGTTAGAACCGTGACCCTTGCATGCAGCCCAGATCCTAGAGGAGCTTGTTTGCTTTAGTCTGGACTCTGGTGCGAAGAAAGTTTCTGCCGAGAATTATAGCAATAAAACTGGCCTGCAGTGTGGCCGGGCTGAGAAAATACCCCACCATGAGGCCCAGGAATGTCCAAGTGGCGAATTGGGGGAAAGAGGGATGAACCTGGAAATCCCTGGGGGCCTCTGGGAGGAGCAAATTGCAAACTGCCCTGGGGACACATCCTCAACACAGGGTAGGATTTCCACATAAAATTCACAGTAGAAACTTATAAGCCCTGAAGAGAGGAAATGCAAAATATGCAAACCAATGCGGTGGCAGGACAATTTCATCAAGAAATTCAGATAAAACAGTCATCAAATACCCAATATTAAAATTATAAACAATTAAAACCATGGAAAGAAGATATCTTAAAAAATGAGTAAAGAGTAGTATACTACGTAAGGAAATCA
Source organism: Plecturocebus donacophilus (assembly GCA_004027715.1). NCBI lineage: Eukaryota > Metazoa > Chordata > Mammalia > Primates > Pitheciidae > Plecturocebus > Plecturocebus donacophilus. The sequence goes on along the minus strand of PVKP010011657.1, from coordinate 22,253 downwards.
GGCAAATTTGGAAATTACAACAACAACAAATATATCTTAAAAATAAAAAATACAGTCACTGAAATTAAAACAATTTAGATACAACTACTGAGAATTAATAAGATAGGTCTGAATAAATTACCAAGAATGTGACAGACAGATAAATACACAGGTAGATGGATTACAATGGAGTTCCACAGGGAAAAGCAGGGAAAGGAGACATTTGAGGAGACAGTGGCTGAGCAATTTCCAGGACCGATGGAAGGCATGCATCTCCAGATTCAAAATCCTACGTCCTGAGCAGGTTAAATAAAAACAATTCTCACACAGCATGTGGGAATGAAAGAGAAGAAAGCTAAAGGCAAAGATGACTTAGAAAGGTAGCTACAGGCCTTTCCTTCTTGCCAACATGGAGTAACAGGAACTGGATTCACCCTTCAACCTAAATAATCCAAACCGGACAGACTACGTGAAACAAGAGCTTTCAAGAAACGAGACATCAAGTAACAAAGTATAATGGTGCGTGAGTGATGGGAAATGACCAGCTGAGCCCTAAAACCCCCCGGGCTACTGACTTGAAAACGTTCTCAGGACACGGCTCAGGGAGGTGGGACCCAGGGGAGCCTGGAAGACTCCTTTAGTGAGGACACAGAACTGAGAGTTCGGGAAGACCAAACCAAGGTGGCAAGAGTTGACAGGACAGAGTCAAAGAGAGGGGAGAGCTGCACACGCGAGTTCTGGTATCTGCTGAGGAACCCTGCCTCCCCCACTGCTTGAATATTCAGCTAAATGCTGATCAGCATTATTTTTATTTGAGAAAACTACCCAGGGCTGTGGAGAGAAGCACCTGAAAGGATTAGTGGTGACAGCTCCTGGTGCCCACACAGGAGTAGGGAATAGGGCCTGTCCCCATCAGCCAGACTGGAAATGTTCACGGGACACTGGGCAGAGAACACAGAGGAGTCTTACTTCCACAGCGGGAACTGCTTGGCCCTAAACCAAATGCTGATCATTCCTGCTCAGCATCAAACTGTTTCCAAATAACTTACATTAAAATGCTGTAATATGTCTAATTGCAGTTCCGCAGGGAAAATTAGGGAAAGGAAATATTTGAAGGGATGATAGCTGATAAGTTTTCCAAATGAAGCACAATGATATTTATAGAAATATAAAAAATCCAGAATCCAACCAAAAAAAATGCACAATGTCTAGCATCTAATTAAAGATTACCACACATAAGGAGCAGGAAAACATGGCCCAGAGTGAGAAGATGAATTAATCAATCTGAACCAGCCTAGGACTGAATAGGTGTTCAAATGAGCAGGCAAATACATTAAATATTTATTATAACTGTGCTTTATGTGGCCGCCAAAAGCCGAGTAGTTATGTGGAAGATATTCAAAAACACAAATTGGGCCAAGCATGGTGGCTCATGCCTGTAATTCCAGCACTTTGAGAGGTCAAATTGGGCAGATCATGAGGTCAGGAGATAGAGACCAACCTGGTCAACATGGTGAAACCCCGTCTCTACTAAAATACAAAAATTTAGCTGGGCATGATGGCGCACGCCTGTAGTCCCAGCTACTCAGGAGGCTGAGGTAGGAGAATAGCTTGAACCTGGGAGGTGGAGGTTGTAGTGAACTGAGATCAGACCACTGCACTGCAGCCTGGTGACAGCAAGACTCCTACTCACACACACACACACACAAGCCCACAAATTGAACTTTCAGAGATGAAAATTATCATGTCAGAGATGAAAACCAGACAAATGAGGTTAATAACAGAGACATTGCAGAAGAAAAAGGTAGTGGACTCACAGTCATAACAGTGGAAACAATTGAAGGTAGAATCATGGAGAAAACAGAGTGAAGAAATGACCAGAGCCTCAGTGAGTGCAGAAGAAACTTCAAGGAGACTAATGTATGTATAATTGGGGTGCCTGAGGGTAGGTGTGGGGTGGGCAAAAGTTTATAAAGAAATAGCAGCTTAAAAATTTCCCAATTTGATGTAACAGTAATAATGAACTCACAGACTGGAGAAGCTTGATGAACCCCCAAGCATGTTAAACATGAAGAAAACCACACCAAGGCACATAATAATCAAAATGTTTTAAAACAATGGTTAAAAAAAAGAAAAAGCATTTTATAAGCAGCCAGAGGAAAAAAAGGCATGTTCCATACAGAGGAGAGAAGACAAGGATGACTGCAGACCTATCGTAGTGAACAATGTGAGTGAGAGGACACTGGAGCTAGATCTTTAAAGCACTAAAAGAAAAACAGGAAAAGAATAATGTCAATTTACAGTTCTGTACCCAGCAAACATATCTTTCAAAAATGAAGGCAAAATTTAAAAGCTGAAAGAATTGATCACCACTGGACCTGAACCACAAGGGAGGATATAGAAAGTCAGGCAGACGTTTCCTTCAGGCAGGAGAAAAATGCTACTAGTTGGAAATGTAAGTCTACTCAGGGGAAATGAAGACCACCAGAAGTGGAAAACACATGAGTAAATATGAGATTTTTCTTATTTAAATCTTTTCAAAAGATAATTACTCTTTAAATAAAAATAATAGGCCAGGCGTGGTGGCTCATGCCTGTAATCCCAGCACTCTGGGAGGCTGAGGTGGGCAGATCATGAGGTTAGGAGTTCAAGACCAGCCTGACCAATGTGGTGAAACTCTGTCTCTACTAAAAATACAAAAATTAGCTGGATATGGTGGGTACGTGCCTGTAATCCCAGCTGCTCGGGAGGCTGAGGCACGAGAATCACTTGAATCCAGGAGGCAGAGGTTGCAGTGAGCCAATATTGCACCACTGCACTTCAGCCTGGGCAACAGAGTGAAACTCTGTCTCAAACAAACAAACAAACAAACAAACAAAAAACAAAAAAGAAAGAAAGAAAGAAAATAATAGTACTGTGTCATGGGGATTATAATGTAGGTAATAGCAACTATATGACAGCATAACACAGAAGACAAGAAGTACCCCATTGTAAGGTTCTTATACTGAAAGAAAGGTGACAGAATACTACTTAAAAGCAGATTGTGATAAGATAAAGTGATATATTATAAACTCAAAAGTACCCACTAAAATAATAAAGCAAAGAATTATAGCTAGTGAGCCAATAAAGATCATAAAATGGAATAACAAAATGAATTCAATCAAAAAAGGAGGCAAAGGGGAACAAAGAACTGGAGAAGCAAAAAGAAAACAAAAAGCAAAAAGACTGGAATGATATCAATAAACATATTACAGGTTAATGCCCCAATTATGAGGCAGAAATTGTTGATAATTAATAGGCTAAATGCCCAAATTATAAGGCAGATATTGTCAGATGAAGATTAGTGATCACAGTTACTGGTGCCCACACAGGAGAAGGGAATACTGCAAGAAAAAAACAAGACCCACTGTGTACTGCCTACCAGAGACACATGGTTCAATAGAAAGGCAAATAGGTTAAAAGTAAAAAGATGGGAAAGATATACTGTACTAATACTAATCAAAAGAAAGCTAGAGTTGCTATAACACTACGAAAAGTACATTTCAGAGTGGACATGATTACCAGGGATACAGAAGGTTATGGCATAGAGATAAATGAATCAACTAATCAAGAAAATGTAACAATTCTAAATAATTATGCAGCTAATAATATGCTTTCATGAAACAGGAAATAACAACTGATAGGACTGCCACAAAAATAGATATATCTCCCACTCGATTTGGAGACTTCAATACTCATCTCCTAACAATTGATAAAATAAGTAGACAGAAAATTATTAAGGATATGGAATATCTGAACAACACTGTTTACTAACTCAGCCTAGTTGGTATTTATGGAACTCTCCTCTCATAACAGCAGAATATACACTCTTTTCAAGAGCATAAAGGATAATGACCAGTTCGTCCATAGTCTGGGCCATAAAGCAAGTCTCAATAGATTTAAAAGGATTCAAATAACACAAAATATATTCTCTGACCACAGTGGAATTAAATTAGAAATGGACAACAGAAAGATCTCTGAAAAATCTCAAAACAGTTGGAAGCTAAATAACACACTTTCAACAATCCATGAGTAAAAGAAGAAATCAAAAGGGAAATGAGAAAGTATTTTGAAGTGAAAAAAATTTAAAAAGCATAAAAATATGTAGGGTGATGCTAAAGCAGTATTTAAGGAGAATTTTAAAGCTCTGAAAACTTGTTTTGTAAAAGAAGAAAGTTTTCAAATCAATGATCTCAGATTCTACCTTAAGAAGATAGAAAGATAAGAGCAAATTAAACTCAATGTACATAGAAAAAGGAACTAATAAATATCAAAGCAGAAATGAAATATAAAAAATAAATTTAAAAGTGTGTTCTTTGAAAAGATCGAAAACGTCGATAAACCTCTAGGTAGACTGATCAGAAAAAAGAGAAAAATGCCAATTAAAATGAGGAGTGATAGAGGTGGCATCCTAACACATTCTAATATTATTAACATTCTAATATTATTAAGAGAATAATAAGACATTATGAACATTTTTTGTGTCAATAAATTTAACAATTTATAGGAAATGGACCCATTCCTTAAAAATCACAAATCACCAAACTTACCGAAGAAGAAACTGATAACCTGAATAGCTCTATATTTATTAAAGAAATCAAACTGTCAGTTAAAACCCTTCCTACACAGAAAACTCACATGGTTTCAACTGGTGAATTCTACCAGAATTTTAATTCTACACCAAATTCTTCCAGAAAATTGAAAAGCTGGGAATATTTCTTAGCTCATTCTGTAAGTCATCACTACCTTAATATCCAAAAAGGTCAAAGTCATTAGAAGAAAAGAAAACTAAAGACTAATACCCCTCATATAAAAAGTCTACTAGAGCCGGACCAGGCTCACACCTGTAATCCCAGCTACCTGCGGAAGCTGATGCAGAAAGATCACTTTGAGGCCAGGTGTTCAAGACCAGTCTGGGCAACACAGAGAGACCTGGTCTTGAAAAGAATTCTTTAAAAAAGTTAGCAAGGCATGGTGGCATAAGCCTGTAGCCCTAGCTTCTGGGGACGCTGAGGTGGGGGGACCACTTGAGCCCAGGAGTTCAAGGCTACACTCAGCTATGATTGTGCCCCTGTACTCTGCACTCCAGCCCGGATGACCGAGTAAAACATTGTTTCTAAACACATATACATATATGTACATACATAATTGCCAAATGACGTTCATTCCAGGAATTCAGGGATGATTTAACATTTGCAAAACAATCAATATAATGAAGCATATTAGTAAAGCAGAAAAGAATAACCATATAATTATCTCAGTAAATACATAAAAATCATTTTGCAAAATCTCACATCCATTCCCAATCAAAACTCTCAGCAAACTAGAAATAGAAGGAAAACTTGCTCAACCTGATAAAGGGTATCTGCGTTTAAAAATCTGTGGCCTATAAACTTTATAGCCAGTATAATGATTGAATGCTTCCCTCCTAAGACCAGGAGTCAGACAAGGATGTCTACTCTTGCTTCCTTTACTCAACATGGTACTGGAGGCTCCAGCCAGTGCAGTAAAGCAAGAAAATAAGTGAAAAGCATCCAGACTGGAAATTAGAAGGTAAACCTGTATTCACTGAAGACACAGTGTATGCTACAAAATGCAATTACAACCAATAAGTGAGTTTAGTGAGATGGAAGAATATAAAATCCAAAACAAAAATTAATTTTATATCTATATATTAAGGAAATAATCAGAAATTGAAAATCTAAAAAAGAGTAGTATAAAATTTGATCTGCTTGCTAAGACATCAATTTTCCCACAACTGATTTATGGCCTCAGCACAATTCTAATCATAATCCCAGCGGGTTTTCTCATATAAATTGACAAACCGATTATATAATTTATTTGGAATTTTTGGAATTGCAAAGAACCTGGAATAGTCCAAATAACTTTGAAAAACAAACTGTAAGACTCTCGCTACCTGATTTCAATATGCATTATAAAGCGACAGTTATAAATACTGTGGTATTTATGTTAAGATAGGCAAATGGATCAATGGAACAGAGCAGAGTTTAGAAATAGACCCTTACACATATAGGCAATTGATTTCTGGCAAAGACATCAAAACAGTCTCATTGGGGTAAGCAAAATCTTTTCAATGAATGGTGCCAGGATGGTTGTGTGGGGAAAAAACTTAGGTGCTTATCTGACACCATTACCTAAAACTTAATTCTGGGTGGAGCATATTACTAAATGTAAAATATAAAACAGTAAGGCCTCCGGATGAAAGTGTAGGGTAATGTCTTTATAACCTGGGTATAGGGAAAGTTTCTTAAGGCAGAGTAAAATGTTTTTGACAAATCAGTCTTTATCAAATAAAAATTATTTTTGTCAATATTCCGTGAAGAAAATAAATAGTCAAAACACAGACTGGGAGAAAAAGTTTTGCAAAACACATAGGACTTTAGCAGGAGTGTATAAACAATTCCCACAACTCAAATATAAAAAGAGAAAAAGCCAATATAAACGAGCAAAATACTACTCAGCCACGAAAAGAACCGATTACGGATGCATGCATAGACACAGACAAGTCTCAAAGCCTTGTCCCAAAAAGTGACGTTCTAGAACACATGAAACCCATCTGTTGAGAAAAACATCAGAACAGGCTTTCCTCTGAGACTGACTGAGAAGAGAACTTTCTGGAGTCGGGGAAATGATCTTTCTCTTCCTTCAGGTCCTGTCCCCGACTGCATGCATTTATCCAAATGCACAATGGCACATTTAAAATGGGTGCATTTCACTCCAAGTAAAATTTACCAAAAAAAATAAAACTCTGTAAACAAGTGTTGACCCCTAGTTAGTTATATGCATGCTGAAATATTCAGGGGCAAAGTGAACCAATGTGAGCAACTCACTCTGAAGTTTATAAAACATTAGATGGATTCATGCTATGTGACAAAGCAAATATAACAAAATGGCAACAGTTGCAGGATCTAAGTGGCAGGTCTATGGGTGTTCACTGCACAGACATGAGAAACTCACTCTGAAGTTTATAAAACATTAGATGGATTTATGTCACATGATAAAGCAAATATAACAAGATGCCAACAGTTGCAGAATCTAAGTGGTGCGTCTATGGCTGCTCAGTGCTTGAGATTTTCATAATGATATGTCAGCGGGAAATACCAAGAGATGGTAATGGTCAGGACTGATCAATTGACAGAAGGCAAATTTTAAAACAACCACCATCTATGCCAGGAGATAATGGAATATTCGTTTTAGAATCGAAGCAAAGAGAGAGACGAGGAAGGAGGGAAGGAGGGAGGGAGGGTTGGAGGAAGACATTACTTTTCAGACTAAGACAGATATTACCTCTTACAGAAAGAACTACTTAAGGATCTAATTCAGGAAGAAGGAAATCCATCCCAGAAGGAAGGAGTGGGACCCAAGAAAAAATTATGAGTGAAGAAAATCACAAACATCTGGAAACATCTATCCAGGTATTTGCTACATAAAACAACAAAAAGAACAGTGAGTAATCTGGGGATTATAGGAACAAGCTGGAACTTGTATGAGTCAGGATACATGGTTGCAAACAACGCATCTACTCTGGCTAGGTTTAAGCAGAAAGCACACTTACTAACAAATATTAGGGCACTCCAACTCTGAATTTGCCAAGCCAGAAACAAAGCCAGGCTTCTCCCTGGGAGCCTCACTGTCGCCCCCGCCTGGCACCTGCCACTTTGGACAGTGTCTCTCAGTAGGGCAGGCTGGCATCTTGAGAAGGACAATTCTTCATTGTGTGGGGTGGTCTCGTCTACTGCTGAGTGTTTAACACCTCAGTCCACACCCAACACTTGTCAGTGTGCTCCCAAGTCATCACAACCACCAAAAATACAAACACATTCCCACGACCTTCCAGGGTGAGGTGAGGCCGTCTTTGGTTGAGAACCACGGCGCGGGTTCCCAGAGGTCCCACCACAGTTGTCCCTGAAGCACTGATTCCCAGCAAGCTTGCCGCAGTCCCTCTGCACCCGCCTATGGACTCACAGTGATCACTTACAAATCCATTCCGTGCCCCTGGTCTGTGAGGAGCCCCGTTACACACACACACCCAGCCACATGGGTGGTCAGAGATGTTGCTCCACGTCTTCTGCCACAAAGTTGGAGATCGCGGTGCAGAGCCTTGTGCAAGTGCGAGGAGATCCTTCGGAGATGCTGTGGGTGGTGTGATGCCAAATGCTCACCACAGCCTCTCTCAGATGCCTGACCAACGAAGGAACCTGAACTTCCAGGCAAAGCGATTGCACCCCCAGTCCGCCTAATTCAATGATTCTTAGTACAGAGTAAAATGCACTCACTTTCTCCCCGATTGGGGCAGCTTGGGGACTCAGGGGCACTGGAAGCCCATGTGGCCCCTCTAATTCTGTGAATTAGAAAATTAGAAAAAATAGAAAATTAGAAAACTGAAATCTCTCAAGGACACATATCAGAAAATTATAGTATAGGCTGATGTTGTTACAATCAGATTATTCACTGCCATCTGCTAGAAAATTGGCATTAAAAATACGCAGGTGTATAGGGTCTACAGTGTGAGTGGTACTTTCTGATTGTGCAGTGCACAACCTGTACAACTATACTCAGCAGCCCTGCAAAGTCTTGTCAGTTACTACATCCACCTCCTCGTCCAACACCCCTGGGTAATGTTCGTTCTTCTTCTGGTTCCGTCATAACCCACGTTGGCAACCAATGTCCTAAAATTTCAAGGTTAAAGCCCACCACACCGCCCATATCGGAGTCTCTCAACCTTGGCACTATTGACTGTTGACATTTAGGGCTAGATTACTTGTTGTGGTGGGGACTATAGGGTGTTTGCTGGGATCCTTGCCCTTTCTCACTTGGAAGCAGAGGCAGTCCCCTCAGTCATGACAACCGAAAATACATCCAGACGTTGCCAAATACGCCCTGAAAATAAACCCCCTGCCCCCGCCGCCCCCTGCCGAGAGCACTGCCTTTGTGGGAGATGGGCAGTGGGAGAGGAAAGGGGAGGAGACTCGCAGAGACAGTGGCTATGGCCCCTTGAGCGTGGATGTGAGGACAGCCATCACGGCCCCTTTCTGATCTGAGCTCTCAACTGGTGTTGAGCCACTGGGGTCCACATTCCCTTTGTCCTTGGGGATTTGGGTTTTTTCGGTGAACCGGAGGGCTTGGGATCCAACCTGTGTGGAGACAGCCCCAGGACCTGGGTCCTGCATTTCCATATTTCTGTTCCACACTCCTCCCTGCCCAGTTTCTCTTCATCAAGATCCCACATCTGCACCTTCATCCAGGGCCATGCAAAACCCGAAATCTCCACGCAAAGCCCAGCCTTTCAGTCCCGTCTCACTACACCTTGGTTCATTTTACTGATCTTTTAAAATCTTGGTTTAGCTTCCCCATGGCACTTTTGTTTCATATGTTGCTGATTTTCTGTTCTCACCTTTAGCGTTTTTATTCATAGATTTGGTTCATTGCTCTTTTTCTTATGAAGAAGGACCCTTAAAACGTTGATTTTTTTGGCCTTCCTTCTTTTCTACTGCATTCAGCGAAGGCTGGAAGTTCCTTCTCAGGTTGCATGTGCCACGTCCCACAGGCTGTGCTGAGCCACATCTTCATGATGTTTTAGAGCAAAATATTTTATAGTTTCGATTTTGATTTCCTCCTTGAATCATGGAACACGTAAAAATGTATTCTTTAATTTTCAGGCAGTTGGAGTTTTTCTAGTTATATTTTTGTGATTAGTTTTATTGCATTTAGAAAACATACCTTACAATCTTTTAAAATTTGTTGAGGCGTCTTAGTGGCCCAGCATATGGTCAATTTAGCAAATGTTTCATGTGAATTTGAGAAGATGGTGATGCTGTGTTCTAGAGTACTGGGCTGTGTATATGACATGTGGTGAAGTTTGTTGTTAGATTTTACCATTACCATTATGAAACGTCCCACTTTATCTATAGAAACATTTTTTACTTTAGTATCTGTTTTTTAAAAATCTATTATTATTATTTGAGATGGAGTTTCTCTCTTGTTGCCCAGGCTGGAGCACAATGGCTCGATCTCAGCTCACCGCAACCTCTGCCTCCTGGGTTCAAGCGATTCTCCTGCCTCAGCCTCCCAAGTAGCTGGGATTACAGGCGCCCGCCACCATTCCCAGCTAATTTTTTTATATTTAGTAGAGACAGGGTTTTACCATTTTGACCACTCTGGTCTTGAACTCCTGACCTCTGGTGATCCATCCACCTTGGCCTCCCAAAGTGCTGAAATTACAGGTGTGAGCCACTGCACCTGGCCTATTTTTTTTTTTTTTTAAACCTTTTTGAG
>PVKP010011657.1:0-11839 GCA_004027715.1 Plecturocebus donacophilus | reverse complement strand
TTTAGTAGAGACGGGGTTTTACCATTTTGACCACTCTGGTCTTGAACTCCCGACCTCTGGTGATCCATCCACCTTGGCCTCCCAAAGTGCTGAAATTACAGGTGTGAGCCACTGCACCTGGCCTATTTTTTTTTTTTTTTAAACCTTTTTGAGACAGAGTCTCACTCTGTCATCCAGGCTGGAGTGCAGTGGCACGATCTTGGCTCACTGCAACCTCTGCCTCCCAGGTTCAAGCAATTCTCCTGCCTCAGCCCCCCGAGTAACTGGTACTACAGGTACCCACCACTATGCCCAGCTAATTTTTGTATTTTTAGTAGAGACAGGGTTTCACTATGTTGGCCAGGCTGGTGTTGAACTCCTGACCTCTGGTGATCTACCTGCCTCAGCCTCCCAAAGTTCTGGGATTACAGGCGTGAGCCACTGCACTAGTATCTGTGTTGTATGTTAATATATCTACACCAATTTTCTGTTGGTTAGTGTCTTCATGCTATATATATTTTTTTTACCTTTATCCTTCCTGTGTCCTGATAGCTAAAATGCATCTCCTGTAAGCAACACACAGTTGATTTTTTCTTAGTCCATCTAATCATTGGTTGATTTCTTGTAATCCATTTACATTTAATGGGATTCAGATCCACTCTCTGTTTGTTTTCTCTTTTGCTCATTAGCTTTTGTTCTCTTTTTTCTTCCTTTCTTAACTTGCTTTGAATGGATCAAATGCTTATTAACATTTTTCTTCAATTATGTGTGAGTTGCATATTATTTTACTACCTCTCTTACGATGTTTACTCTAGCATTTATAAAATGTATTCTTGACTTATTATGGTCTAATCCAGTTATTACCATTACTGATAATTGCTGAATCTATGTTGCTATAATCTTAGAAACTTCGAATTCTACACCCTCCTGTGTTTTGCATTGTGGTTTTCTTGCATTTTATTTCATACATAATTTAAACTCCACAAGACATAATAATTGTTGTTTTGTACAATTAATATTCACCTGCATTTATCCCAAAGTTTACCATCCTGGCTTCCCTGGTTTACCATCCTGGCTTCCATATTTCTGTCTAGCATTCTTGGCCTTGGTATGAACCTTTCTGATGACCTCTGTCAGCAGTAACTTCATTGAGCTGTTCTGCCTGAAGCCAAGGCTTAGCATATGGTGCTGGTATCTTTTTAAAAAATTAAATCTGCCACCCCTTGGGAAGACAAGCCTAAAAGCGTGGACCCTGGACCCAGGCTGCCCGTGTTTGAATGCTGGCCTTGCCAATTTGCTGGCTATGTGACCTCAAGCAAGTGACTTAACTTTTCTGTGCCTTGGTTTTCTCATCTGTAAAATGGGATCATGCAGTACCTACCATAGAGGTTGCTGTAATGATTAAATGAGTAAATATAGGTAAAATACAGGAGCGTCCAGCATGTGGTTAGCTCCATACAGTGCAAGCCACTGTCATCATTACTGCTACTTTTGGGTGAAGCACAATCCAAGTCTGTGATGTTTAAAGCTATTGGAGACAGAGCAGGGTCCACATGGCAGGGGAGGTGGAGGCCAGGCAGGCAGGGCCCCAGTGCCTTGTAGGCTCCGCACCAAGGGGAATGAAGGGGAGGTTGGAATCTTTCCTCGTGAACATCAGGGCCCTTCCAGGAGGCACTGTGATCAAAACAGGGGGAAATAGGTGCCTTAAAGTCAGAAATACTGGGGCAGCTGTCTCCAACCCCTCCTGGACAGGAGGGGCAGTCAGGAAAGACTTCCAGGAGGAGGCAGCCTGTGAGCTATGTCTCGGGTCACAAATAGGAGTGAGCTGAGCTGAGAGGGGGAAAGATGCCCTTGCTAGGTAGAGGAGCTAATGTTTTCGTTTTCAGCAGACAAAGAACAGGGCAGAGAGCAGCTCCGGAGGCTAAGGGAGAACCATTCAGTGAGGCAGGCTTGGCTGGGGAAGCTGAGGGTGCCGGTTCTGGGTGGGGGAACAGGGTGTGGTCAGGGTCTCTCCAGGAAGAGAGGGAACAAAGCCATTTATATTTACTGTAGTCACAGGAATACTAAAAAAATAATAAAAATAAACAATTGGCCAGGCATGGTGAATTGTAATCCTGGCACTTTGGGAGGTGGAAGTGGGTGGATTACTTGAGCTCAGGGGTTCGAGAACAGCATGGGCAACACAGGGAAACCTTGTCTCTACAGAAAAAAAGAATACAAAACAAAAATTCAAAAAATTAGCTGGGCATGGTGGCAGCTACTTAGGAGGCTGAGGTGGGAGGATCACCTGAGTCCACGAGGTCGAGGTTGCCATGAGCTGTGATTACACCGCTGCATTCCAGCCAAGGCAATGAAGTGAGACCCTCTTTAAAAGAAAAAAAAGGAATTATTTTCGAAAATGGGAGAAATGGCCAAACAGAGCTACACCTTTTAAAATTTTTATTTAAAAATTTTAATGTTGTCAGGGGGAGGGGAGCCAGGGGAGGGATAGCATTAGGAGAAATACCTAATGTAGATGACAGGTTGATGGGTGCAGCGAACCACCACGGCACATGTACACCTGTGTAAAAACCCTGCACGTTTTGCACATGAACCCCAGAACTTAAAGTATAATAAAAAGATTAATTTTTTACTTTTAGCAGTTTGACACATTTCTCTCTCTCACACATGCCTGTGTGCACTTGCATCTCATATAAAACGTGCTTGTCAGCAGCCCTCACACATGAGGCTTGGAGCCCCCTAAGTCCCAATGTGTGAGATCCTGGGCTGGAATTCTGGCCGTGGGAAACAGGAAGGCTGCCCTGGGTGGGGACCCAATTCTGTTTGGAGCCCCTCCCTGTAGCTGGGAGCCACCCAGCCAGAGGATGCCCGGGGCTTGGACAGAGAGGGCAAAGGCCCGGGCTGGAGGGGGCGCAGGGCACAGGCTGTGTGGGAGGTCTGCACCTGCAGGGGCTTGGGCCATTCCATCCTGAGTCTGCCATGTGACCCCAGAGATGACTGCAGATGAGGTGGTCTCTTTGGGGATATTTGGAAAGTTCTCACGGCCCAGACTCCATGTGCCTGGCGCATCCTCAGTGCCCAGCCATGCCAGCCAGCCCTGGACCCAGCGCCAGGCCATGAATATTCACATTTTCAGAAGGCTTTGGGGGTGTCCGTCCAGAGCCGAGGGACAATTGGCCTTGACGTGACTGCAGACACACAAACAAACAAGCCACATAATTTCTTCTGCGGCCTACTGTGGTTCCATGAGCACCGGTGCCTGGCGCATGGCACCCGCCCAATTACATCTCAATCAGTGTTAAAAGGCATCTGACATTTCCCTTTGATTTATGTATTAACCTTTACATCCAGCGCAGGTGGGCGTTGATTGCTTTCATCAGCTGCACTGAGGCAGCTCCAAGGGGCTCCTCCAGTAGCTCTTCCCACCACATTCCCAGGCTGAGTGCCTCCTTGAACATGGAGCTCACTTCTGCTGCATGAAGGCTCAGGCCATATCCCCACCATCCCTAACACCTCCATTGGAGGACAGGCTCTGGGAAGCTCTGGGAGCAGCAGGTCCATGGCTCTGTCCACTCCTTTTTTGACAGAAATGGTGTTAAAAAAGATGGTGGCTGCCAAGTTTGTGTTGATGTGAGGCCGTGAGACTGTGCAGCTGACAGAGAGGGGTATGAGTTTCCACACACTCACATGCACACTCATGCATACTGCACACTCACATGCACACCACACATTCAGACGCACTGCACACTCATGCACATGCACACTGCACACACACACTGACACACTACACATGTACACTGCACACACACTCACATACTACACACATGCACACATGCACACTGTGCACTCATGCACATGCACACTGCACACACACGCACACTCACACACACTCATCCAGGGACATAGACTCGCAGAGACACACTGGCACACCCAGCAGATGTGCACACATAGGCACACGTGTGATGCTCACTCACACTAGCAGAACAGATGAAAGAGACACCCCAGCACCCTCTTCACCCCTGAGCACCTGGCAGGATGGGGCTTCAGCTCACACCTGGCCCAGAGGTGGCCGGACCATGCAATCCAGGTGGTTCTGCAGACGGATGTGAGGCAGCAGTGCATTTTGGGTTCCAGGAGATGGCAGGGAATGAAGACAGGGATGGGTGGGCGGCTAGTGAAGGTTCAAAGGCAGGTTGTGGCCTGGGCACCTGGGGCTCGGTGCACTAGGGACCCGGAGAGTCTGCTGGATCCCCCCAGGGTGTTGTGTAAGGGCCTTAGGCTGAGCCCAGCCCTGGGCAAGGACTGACAGGGAACAGCAGGGAACAGCAGGGTGGTCAGTGCCCCTGCCATCCCCTCTTCTTCCCAAAGGCCTTTGTAGAGCTGTCCCCTTGCTGACCAAGCCCCCAGCGCTCAGTCCTGACTACCCAAAGGGCACACCCCTCACAACTGTCCAGAGCAGCAGAGGCCAAGACCACAGCTCCCAGACTCTCCTGGGCCTCAGTAGCTTCTGGGGATGCAGATTGCAGCCAGGCGTCAGCTGCAGCGGCTCAGAACCTGTGGAAGAACCTGCATGTGTGTCAGACCTCCCAGGCAGTTCTCACATAACGGCTAGTAGGTCGCACTTCCCCTGGGGTCCCTGAGGCTGCTATGCCTGTCTTGTCAGTTGCAATTCCACCATTACGGGTATGTTTCTTGGACCAAAGCCTTTATTCCCCATTATTAAGCAAATATTAAGCTGCTATTGTGTAAATCAGGATTCCTTCCATTGCAAGTGTCTGACTTTCTAGCCAAACCACCTTAAGCCCAGTAGAGAACGATTGGCTTGGATGACTGGAAGGCAGCATGAGGCTTCAGGTGTGGCTGGATCTGGGTACTGGAAATAAGCCATCAGGAACCTGCCTATCCTGACTTTCCGCTGTGTGGTCCATCCTCTAACAGGGTTTCCCTGGGGGGCTACAGGTGGCACTTAGAGTCCCAGACCACATTGCGCTGTGTGAATGCTCCCTTCCATCCATTCCAGCCGAAAGCCCAGGATGGGGGTCCATTCCTTGCTTCTGGGTCACGTGAGGCCTCCATCCCAGTCTCTGTGGCCGAGGGGAAGGGATCAGCTGGTGATGCCTGGGTCAGGGCCCCACTGAAGGTGATGGTAGGGCAGGTATGGTAGCTCACACTTGTAATCCCAGCACTCTGGGAGGCCAAGGCGGGCAGATCACTTGCGCTCAGGAGTTCATGACCAGTCTGAGCAACAAAGTGAAACTGCATCTGTATAAAAAATATAAAAATTAGCCAGGTGTGGTGGTGCACACCTGCAGTCCCAGCTACTGGGGAGACTGAGGTGGGAGGATTGCTTGAGTCTGGGAGGTGGAGGTGGCAGTGAGCCAGGATCGCGCCACTGCACTCCAGCCCGGGTGAGGGAGCCAGATCTTGCCTCAAGGAGAAAAAAAGAAAAAGGATGAGGGAGGTCGGCCCCACCCTAACCAGCGCACAGGGGATGAGGGCTGCTCCTCAGAGGAAACCCTATGAAAGTGACTCTAAATGGCCGGTTTCAAGCTGGACCCTCTCTGTTCTGATGCTCCTGGGAAAAGGTCCCCCCAATGGCCCAGGCATGACAGGACCAAAGTGAAAACCTCCCTTAGCTCTGTTGAAGCAAACCGGTGTGGAAAGAAAGGCTCCAGTGGCTCCTATCCCTGCTGTGCCTGGTCCACGGCTGGCACGAGGCCACAACTGACCCCGGAGCAGATGGCTGTTGGGGGATCACAGAGCCTCTCTGCTGCAGGAGTGCCTCCTCTCTACGCCTCAGTCTCTTCATCTATAAAACGGGATCAAATCAACTGACCCAACTTTTCATGGAGCTGTTGTGAAGACTGAAAATGCTGCTGCTGTGCTTAGGTGCTGAGGACTGAGCCTGGAAGGGCTGTTGCTTCTAGAGGCCCATGGGGTCCCCCAGCTCGGGCCCAGGATAGCGGGCGCCCCAGTGCACTGGTCCTGACACAAGGAAGCTGGGGCCCAGGCAGGCCCTGGAAGTCACAGGCAGAGAGAGTGAGTCACAGGCAGGGAGAGCTGGGCAGACACCCTTGGGCCCCCAGGGTCCTCAGGCCAGGCCCAGCACAGCCTCGGGTCCACCCATCCCCCCGGGCCCAGACCACTCGCCACAGAGAGGAGGCATGGGCCCTTGGTGAGCAAGAAAGCCTGAGGTTTCTGGGACTGAGCTGCCAGCCTCCTCTGTGTGGAGGGAGACACCCTGAGCCAGGGTTTTCCAGGCCCACATCTGGCCAACTCAGTTCATCTAAACAGAAAACAGTGGGAAAAATTGTTCCCAGCTTTTCAGAAACTCCAAACACATGTGGCTCCTCATCTATGTGTTTGGGATGGCCGAGCCACATCTGCCAGCCGAGGCTTTACGGGAGACAGGAAAATGTTCAAGAAACACGTGGCAGCACCTACTGTGTGCAGGGTCAGCTGCAGGCCGTGAAGCCAGGAGGCACAGGAGCCTCAGGACCCTGGGCTGGGGGCATGTGCACTAGGAGCTCCTGCCTCCCTCAGCTGGGCAGCAGCAGGGACCCTGGAACCAGCATGACTTATGCAAATCCTTACCCCACCTCAAGCCACACAGCCCTAGGGAGACCTGTATGCCTCAGTTTCCTCATCTGTAACATGCGGAGGAGATGAGATGTCCTGTTAAATATGAGATGCCTCCTCACTGCCTGGCCTGGGAGTGGGCACCACAGCTCTGGTGTACCTTGGGGCTGGGCAGAGGGAGACACTTTGCACCAGGCCTTGAAAGCCAAGTGGCTTTTTATGAGGCTACAAAGATGAAAAAGGCATTACAGAGAGAAGAAACCACATGCGTGAGGGCGTGGAAGCGTGACAGTGGCAGGTCAGATGGAGCCAGCAGCCTGAGCTCAGCAGGACCCATTTTCTCTCCAAGCTTGTAGACAGAGGGAGGAACATTCTCACTCTGCCCAAGCATGGCCGTGGGCATTCCACATGCTGTGCCCTGTGCATGCATATGAGTGTACCTGTATGTGTGTGTGCATGCATGTACATATGGGCGTGTGTGCTCATGTGCACATGTCTGTGTATGTGTATATGTTCATGTGTGTGCATGCGCCCATGTTGATATACATGTGCGTATGTGCATATGTTTGTGCATGTGCATTTATGTTCATGTATGTGCATGTACCGATGTTGGTGTGCATGCATGTGTGTATGTGCATGTTTGTTTATGTGCATGTATTCGTGTGTGTGTGCCTATGTTGGTGTGCATGTGTGTGTATGTGCATGTGTGTGTGCATGCATGTATGTCTGTGTATGTGCGTGTATGTTCATGTATGTTTGCACGTGTCTATGTTGGTGTGCAGGCATGTGTTCGTGTCTGTGCATGTGTCTATGTTGGTGTGCATGCACATGCATGTGTGTATGTGCATATGTCTGTGTATGTGCGTGTATGTTCATGTGTGTGTATGTGTCTGTGTGCATGCATGTGTTCATGTGTGTGCACGTATCTATGTTGGTGTGCATGCACATGCATATGTGTGTGTGCGTATGTTCTTGTATGTTCTGTGTATGTGTGTATGTTCGTGTGTGTATCTGTGTTGTGCATGCATGTACATATGTGTATGTGCATATGTCTGTGTACATGAGTGTATATGTGTGTGCATATGCCTATGTTGGTGTGCATATGTCTGTGTATTTGTGTGTATGTTCATGTGTGTGCGTATGCCTATGTTGGTGTGCATGTGTGTTCGTGTCTGTGTGCATGCATGTGTCCATGTGTCTGCATGTGTCTATGTTGGTGTGCAGGCACGTGCATATGTGTATGTGTGTATGTTTGTACACGTGCATGTATGTTCATGCGTGTGTGCCTATGTTGATGTGCATGTGTCTGTGTGCATGCATGTGTTTTTGTGTGTGTATGTGTCTATGTTGGTGTGCCTGTACGTGCATATATGTCTGTGTGTATGTTTGTGCATGTGCGTGTATGTTCATGTATGTGCATGTGCCTATGTTGGTGTGCATGCATGTACATATGTGTATGTACGTGTGTCTGTGTATGTGCATGTGTGTTTGTGCATGTGCATGTGCATGCCCATGTGATTTCTGTCTTTGCATCTCAGTCTGATGGAGGCAGGCCCAGTGGACAGCCAGGCACATCTGCACTTGGACAGCCACAGATGGAGGCTTCAGGACACCAGAGGGGACCTGCTGGCCCTGGGAACAAGTGGGAGAACTAGGTGAAATAAACTATTTCTTCCTCCTCTATCTGGAAACAGCCTCGGATGGGAATCTGAAGGGCTGATCCCTCTCCAAACCTCAGTTTCCTCATTTGTCAGAGGAGATGTTCTCTGCCCTGCAGCCTCCCAGGATGATAGGGTGGTGGCTGTTGGGAGTCACCAAAGAAAAGTCCTCCCCCTTCTGCAGACTTTGGCATGAGGAGTAGCGTATTTACATGATGGCAACACCCTCGCCCTGGATGACACACAAGACACACTTTCAACACCAGAACTTCCCGTTAACGGGATCACCAGCCTGGGGCTGCTGGCCTCCGATGCCTGAGTGCACCTTCCCTTGGTGCTAGAGACAAAGGAGGCCACAACTGAAATGGTTCATAGAACACTCTCAGAAGCCTGACTGTGGGAGTCCTCTGCCTGGACGCAGTGTCTTTGGGGGGCAACCCGTCTCCCCTCTTCCTCTCCCCCAATGCACCAGCCTTTCCTCCTGTGCTGTCTTTCTCTGGCTAGAGCAGTTGGCCTGCTATGTGCGGGTGAGGTCCAGGATCTCCCTCCTGCTGGGTTCAGAGATTAAACCGTCCCAGGGAGGTGCCTACGTCCCACCCCCGACTTCTTGCTGTGGGAGCTAAGCCATTTCTGTATTTGTTGATGTCACTGTCATCCAGGATTCCTGTTACTGGTGGCCAAAAGCACCTATCGAGGGAGCGTGAGGAGCCTCGGAACTGCACGGTGGCCTCACCGGGCAAGGCCCCTGTGGGCATCACTCTGATCACGTCCATTACTATTTGTCTAGCACTGTAAGTGGCCCCAGGACAGGGAGGTATTGTGCAGACAGGGTCTGTGGTTCCACCACGCTTACCCGCGAAGAAGCATCACATCTGTTAACAGACATTAATGAATTACACAGTCGGGTAGATTTTTCTCTTTCTCTTGAACCAAAGTTATTCAGGTAACTGTCTTGAGAGAAGATTGGTCCAAATCCTCTCTTCTTCCGACCCCAAACTCAGAGACAACACAGCATCTCTGACCTCACTTTGCAGGAGCTGAGTCCATTTGGAGGATCCAGAGGTGGTGTCCCTGTGTGAGAATTAGCAATTGTGGATGAGTTTCTGTACATATGCTTGCTGAGGGGCATGGAAGGACCTGTTAGCTGGTCCCAGAGGATGGAACGGGTTTATGTGTCAAGCAGTGTGGATGTTGGAAGCAGTTGCTGCAAACACCTAAAGGTGCCCCCTACCCTGGCTTAGGGCAGGCGCCTGGGAGGGGGCAGCAGGCAGGCTCCAGTGAGGGCGAGTGCGGCTGCCAGCTGTGTCGGCTCTGTTGGTTGGCGAAGGCTCTGTGACTGTTCTTTGCCTCACTTGGCACAGAGTGCGGGGGAAGCTAAACCAGATTCAGGTGCTCCAGTTCAATTTCCTTTTCTTTTAAAAAATGGCATCGCTGTGTGACCTCTCTTTGTTTATTATAATTCAAATACTGCTGGTTTCAGTTGAGTGAACTCATATCTTATTTGGAATCTGGATCTAAAGTTGCCTAAAGCTGGTGGAAATGTAATTGTACACAAGCATGTGAGGCCTGTTAATTTGCAATCCACGATGAACAGCGTGGCTTGACAAGCTCTGTGTTTGGTTTTGAGGAGCTGTTCTCTAGAACAGCAGAGCGCGAGGACCAGGCACATTTGCATATAAGAGGCACTTGGTATTTTTCACAGGATGAAAACATGTGATTTTGCAAATGTTTATAGCTCGTTAATTTGGCTGAATAGCAAAATCAAATTACAGGTAATAGGCTGTGTACATGTTCCCTTTCCTGGGTTTTTCTTGTAATTACGGCGAGTGCTGCATGCCAGGCCCATCTTGGTGGGGATAGGAGAGGTGGGCACGGTTAATGTCCCCCCAGAAGCCAGGCTACCTCGCAGCCGTGAGTACTGGCCAGCCATGTCCCAGAGCCAGGGGAGGTTAGGCTGTGCGTGGGCGGACGAGAGCAGCCCCCAGCATCCTGTCAGGGGGACCATGGCCCACAGCCCAGAGCATCCTGCCAGGGGTCCCACAGCCCCAGCCCCGAGCATCCTGCCAGGGGTCCCACAGCCCCAGCCTGGAGCATCCTACCAGGGGTCCCACAGCCCCAGCCCCGAGCATCCTACCAGGGGTCCCACAGCCCCAGCCCTGATCATCCTGCTAGGGGTCCCAC
This sequence comes from Plecturocebus donacophilus, assembly GCA_004027715.1. Lineage (NCBI taxonomy): Eukaryota > Metazoa > Chordata > Mammalia > Primates > Pitheciidae > Plecturocebus > Plecturocebus donacophilus. The sequence goes on along the minus strand of PVKP010011657.1, from coordinate 1,442 downwards.
AGCCCCAGCCCCGAGTATCCTGCCGGGGTCCACTGTCAGCAGTCCTGAGCCTTGCACTGCAGGGGATAGCACCTGCTCTCTCTTGGACTATCATTCCATCGTCCCCTTTCAGAGGGGAGAGCTGAGGGCCCTGGGAGGTGGCGGCACAGCCCCGGAGGCTCAGGTGCCTAGAGACCTGTCTCCTGTCCTCCAAGTGACCTGGCCATCAGTCACTCTCAGGGCCTTGTCAGTGACTTTGTGGGTCCCTCCAGACAATTTGCTGACCCCTGAGATCTGCACACTGGCCTGGCACGTGTCCTTCTCCAAGTCTCACAGGTGCACTGGAGGGCGTCATGTTACTGACTCCATGGGGTCCTGAGGGGTGAGTGTTCTCAGAACCATGCCCAGCACATGGAGAGCCCTGGTAAATGCCAGCTTCTATTTCTACCAGGCTATCAGGCTTAGGGTGCCCTTTGGGGCTGACCCCAGGACACTGGGCCTGGGTTTGCTGGGACATGGCACAGTCCTTGTGAATGACATGACTTTCCTGTCCATCCCCTCCCGCAGAGGAGCTTCGTTCTCAGGACCCTGTGAATTTACGGCATTGTCTGTGTGCAGGGCACCCACTGTGTGCAGAAGAGGAAGTGACCCACGTGTAGTATTTCTCCAGATCGAACGTGCTCTGTCCACAGCCGGCCAGCATCTCCCGCTGCTCCACAGCCCCGAGTCTCATCACCAATGTCGGGACAGGCGTTCTCAGTAGACGCTTACTGTGGGACCTCAGCCTGACCAAAGGCCCTCGAAACCTTGCTCCCCCGAGTCCCATCTTCAGCCAGGTCTTGTCAATGAGACCCTCAGTGTCACCCCGAGGGGGCCGAGGAGCTGGACATGAGCAGTTATTTCGGGTGCAGTGGCCTGAATTCAAAGTGCAGTCTCCTATCTGAGGAAGCTGCCAGTGGGCCCCGGACTCCTGGCTGCTGGGGGCTGGCTGTGCCCTCACTCTGCCCGCTTCCTCGTCCCTCACTGACTGGGGTTGAGGAGGCTTGGTTCCTGGAGGCCTTGCAGCCAGGATGCAGCATCCCCTCCTCTGGCTGCTTGAGGCAGCCCTCACCCCTCCCCAGGCTCCCCAGGCTCCTGTGACCTCACAGCCCTGCCTCCACCCTCTGGGGGCCCCGGAGCCCGGAAGCCCAGGAGTGCTGCACCCCATCCCCCCAGGACCATTCATTCCTCACACCCTGTGACCTCCCGAGGGGAGGCCAGCCCTGTACCTCTGCAACTACAAACTGAAAGACCCTAAGTAGGCACCCTGAGTCTGCTCAGACCAAAGCTGGAATTCCAAGCGGGCCTGGGTTGGACTTCCTAGACCTGAAAGTGACTAAAAGCTCCGATGTGTGCCCTGGTGCCAAGAAGGAGTCGCCGACAGAGCCTGGAAGGTGAACAAGACACCACCAAGACCCAGCACC